>VXBH01007348.1:0-89773 GCA_013400035.1 Rynchops niger | reverse complement strand
CTGCAGACACTGCTAGTCCTAGTTGAGGAAGAAATTCCCAGCCTGTGACTCTGTCCATGTTCCCCTTCATAGACAGTGACTGACTAAAATGAAGACGACTGATTTATAACACCGTGTTTCGGTGCAGAGTTTGTCCTTTGTGCCTGGGTTTTTACAGTAGCAGCATCTGCTTCACACTGCCATCAACTCACAGCGATGTTTCCACTGTCTCCTCAGGCTATGATGAATGTGATTTTTCAGTGTTTGCCTGAATCCCACATAGCAGTAATCAGCAATTATCAAAAACAGCAAACAGAAATAATTAAAGACATTTCCAGGACATCCAAGCACAGCCTTCCCTGGCATGCGTGCCTCACGCTGCCATGGCTAAAAATGTTGTCTACACCACCTATGTGATATCATGAGGGAAAGAGCAGCTTTACCTCCGTGTCTTGAACCCAACTCAAAGGAAGTTGGACAAAATAGCGTGGACGCAGGCATCCAAGTGACCTGACATTTTCGAAGGGGACTGGGGCCTTGAAAGTAATGGGCTCTGTGCTGGTTCCATAATCAGCTTTGTAAACATGGGGAAGCACAACCAGGGTATTAACTCTGGCTCCCCAACAGCATAACTACCTTTAGTAGTTATGGTGTCATTACATTTACTTTAGTATCTGATGTCATCACATGTACTATGGCAGATCAGCCAGTGTCCTTTACCCCTTCACTACCAATTTCTCCCAAATACAGTCCAATGCCAAGAGATTTCAATCTTCATTGCACTGACGTGTCTTGACTTGTTGTTTATCATCAGTCACATGTTCCTGTTGTCTTCTCTAGTTTGGGCTCCTTGATGAGCCTCCATTACTGTAAAGAACTGCAGTCAGGAGTTCTATAAAGCTTGACACGCAGAATATATTTTGCTAATGTGTAATATTTCCTACCCCTTATAATAGCAAATAAAAAAAAAGAGTAAGCTTTTTACATACTTTTTCAAATGAAACGCATCTTCTTTTCCAAGTGAAATTGTTGGATGGGCACATAATTAGAGGGATACTAAATGAGTGTGCTTACATATTCAAGTGTACTTATCTCAAATTTAAATTCTAATAAATTAGTGTATACGTCTGTGCATACTGAAGGAGCGGGAATGCCAGCTGAATAACTACACATCCATCTCCCCCCTCCTCTCTCCAACTTATTTTTGCTGCTGAAATCACTTGACCAATTTCCATCTGCTATAAACTGACATAACTTAGTGGAAATCAATGGACCTACAGC
This sequence comes from Rynchops niger, assembly GCA_013400035.1. Classification (NCBI taxonomy): domain Eukaryota; kingdom Metazoa; phylum Chordata; class Aves; order Charadriiformes; family Laridae; genus Rynchops; species Rynchops niger. The sequence continues at coordinate 88,513 of VXBH01007348.1, read as the reverse complement.
AGTTCCCGTTACCTGAGAGCTTTTATGCATACAAGGCACTTATAAATCTAGCAGGTTTGATTAAACCACTGGTCTAACAAAAGTCCAGTTCTGAGAACCTCTCCTCCCATCTTCTCTTCTATTATTAACATCTGTGCTTTAATCTTTAGGTATGTAAATCTGCACAGAATAAACTCTATTTAAGTGAACTGAAACAGCATCAGATCAAATGGGTCTCCCCATGTTAATAATTCCTTAAGGGACAAGAAACATGAACGATTTTGCCTCCAGATTTTGCATTTTCATTCTTGCCTTCACCTTCAGAGAAAGAAATATATCCAGAAGAATGCATGTGTGTGTGTGTGCGTGTGTATATATGTATGTATGTATATCTATGTATTAACAGTATTTCTCATTAACTACCTGTTTAACTTTTGCAAGACACTGAACCTCACCTTTTAGGTTTTAAAGCACTCTCTATGTACCAGAAATCAGGATGATACTGCATCCAACAATAAGGTGACTTAGGTGGTCCTACATGTATGTTCTCTGGGGTGCTGTGCATTCCTCTGTAGCAATGGGTGCTACAGAGGACAAACAACCGGACTACCAGCCAGAGACAGACTCCAAGCTACTGATCTGGCATGTGTGTGCAGAGATGGGCCTCCAAATGCCTGCGTCTGAATTCACAGTTCCTTGTGATCACACTGTCCCACTTGTGATCACACATCCCACAAAGATGATCAAAGGACTGGAGCATCTGTCGCACGTTCCAGGAGAGGCTGAGAGAGCTGAGACTGTTCAGCCTGGAGAAAGAAAGGCTCGGGGGGACCTTACCAATGTGTATAAATAACTGATGGGGAAAGGTGTAAAGACTCTTCTCAGTGGTACCCAGTGACAGGACAAGAGGCAACTGGCACAAACCGAACCACAAGATATTCCACCTAAACATAAGGAAAACTTTTCTTTTTTTTTTTTTTTTTTTTAATGTGAAGGTGGTTGAACACTGGAACATCTTTCCCAGAGACTTTTTGGAGTCTCCATTCTTGGAGATATTCAAAACACAACTGGACATAGTCCTTTGCTACTGTCTCTATATATAAAGACCCTACTTGGAGCACAGGGGCTGGACTAGGTGACTGCCAGAGGTGTCTTCCAAACTCAGCATTTCTGTGATTCTGCACTACTGCTCAGCAAAAAATAATTACTTTCAATATCTGTCCCAACACAAATGAAAACAGCACTATTCCTCATCCCTGGCTTTCCTGAGAACTGTTCTTCCTTGATGTTAAAACAGTGCAAAAAGAATTACAAATATACTGTTCTGGCACTTTGTGAGTCAGTGTATTAATTCCCGCTGTATCATAAAACTTCAAGAACAGATGACCGTACCCTTGGTGTATGGTTGTTGTGGTGTAGTTGCCAGAATTAAGTCCTTGATGACAGTTTAGCTTTGAATTATGCAGCAGATAATAGTTTATTTGAAATTTTCAAAAGATAATAAACTACAATGAACAAATTAGGCAAAGACCATTACTTTTGCTGAATAGTTATAATTATAAAATCAAGCCCTGGTTTGCTCTGTTGGGTACCTCAACATCTAAAGAAAATGTTATTAAAGAAGCTTACAAATGAATAATCATTCCCAACAACTCACAGCAGCACTCACAGCATGAAAGTGTAAGAAATAGGGAAAGTTTTGAAGGAGGGAACTGATTAGGGTGAGGATGATTCTCTGTCAGAAGAATGTATCGTGCAAGGGTCCTCTAGAGAAAAAAAAAATCACCCGAAAAGAAACAGCATTATGAACACTACAGAACTGTAGATTGCAGGACACTGATCTTATTAAGAACCAACGCTGATTTGCACACTGTCTCCCACTGAACTAGAAGCAAGTTTACCACTGGGTTTACTAATTTACGCAGGACACCATTATCTTTGGTTGGACTTAATGTCCAGAGGATGCAGAAACAAGTAAAACAGCTTTGTCTTCCCTACATTATACTTTTCTGCCCTGCTTCCTGCCATACTACTGACCTGCATCACGCCAGAGTAATAATCCCTCTCCATTAGCCTGGAGTCTGCCATGACCTGAACCAGCTGTAGGTAATTTAAATACCAGAGAAAGTATGCGATTAGGATGGAGCAAGGCTTTGTGCTTGCAGCTGGCACAAGCATATTGTGCCTTCTGAGAAAGGGTAAGTACCACCGTCTATGGAAATATTCAGAGCTGGCATCAGTTCTGAAACTGGGAACACAAGGGGAGGTGAAGGGAACAGCAGGGAGGGCAGGCACAGGGAAGGGAGGGCTAGGAACAGGATGCCCTACACAACCGCTCTTCATACCACACCGTTTCTTCACCCTCGTAAGAGGACACAACTCTGTTGACTCCATGAGCCACACACCAAAATGTCCATGTGGGCAACAGCTGTAAGAGAAGTGCCACATTCCTTGGAGACTGCGAAGAAGGGGAGCACTGGGAGTGGTTTCCAGTCATCTCTCCTCTACAAAATGAGGAACGGCACAGCATTCAGTTTTCTCAGCAGCCCTTACTGGCTTGGTCACTCTGCCATGGGAAAGAGACACAGGTTACACAGCCTTTCTGCCTGCCATGTGATGCAGTCCCACGACAAGAAGCAGGCCCACACTTCTTGCCAGCTCTGTATGATTAGAGTCAACTAGTTGCACAGCTTTCCATCAGCAGTTAGGGAAGCCTGCTCACCTAAAACTCGTGGTGCTTCTGCTGCATAGGGCAGGCTGAACTTCAGGAGCCCACATGGACCACAAGAAACTCCTGTGTGCCCGAGAGACCAGTGCATCAAGGATTTTCTCTGCAGGCAAGGACTCGGCAGAGTCAGGTAGTGACGGAGGCAGTAAGCTGTTAGTACCCACGTTTTCGCTGAGCATATTGTCACTGTGGCCATGTGTGTTGGACAGTGTATCTGTAGACATGGCTTTTTTATGTAGCTATGCTTCCTTAAGACTGGGAAGGCTAAACCAATTACTTGGTAGACTGTAATTTAGTCACATTATAGTGTGTCTACAATATTTCTAAGCAGAGAGACATTTACCAAATCCATTTCCTAGCAGACCCATAAAAAGACTAGCACCTTTCTGCTTCTACTGAGCTTTACTCCATGTTACTCAACAGAAACCCTGAAAGAAAGAGTACAGCAAAAATTAAACTAGTCTTCTACACATCCCACAAAAAGTATTATCATGGAAAAGTTCAAACAAATGAGAAATAACAAGACCTTTTTTCATCTCTGTTTCCCTTACAGTCACAGTCTCAGCTTCCACAGAGATGCTATTCAAACAGGTTGGAAACAAAATGAGGCAAAGAGCTATTCTCCCATTTATCCATAAAACACCTGCCTCACTCCAGATGTTACTGAATAGAAATAATCAGAGGGGGCTTTATTTTAAACACTAATCACAAAGATTATGAAAAAAAAAAAAAAAAAAAAACCAGCCTTGTTTTAACTCATATTTTTAGTGCAGTCACACCCTGGGATCCAGGCCTCCATTTTACTTGGTGCTTCACACCAACAGCCCTTGCCTTGAGCAGGTAACAAGCATGCAAGTTTTATCTGAGCTAACCGCAGAACATCGTTCAAACAACAGCGTCTACTGCCTTTCCACACGTCATCGTTAATATAATTCCTGCTCAGTAACAGAGGTGCTGAACTCAACAGGAATTTAGGGCACTTGGAAAGATCAGCGTGGAAATGCACGGGTATTCGCAGACAAATGCCCTCAATTGCTCTCTGCTGCCGTAAGCTGCTTTTGTACTACAATTTCGTGACTGATGCCTGCTCGTTTTCTTCACGCTGGTAATCTCATGGTGCCAGTGGCTTCCCTGGAACTCAACCCACCTTAACCAGCTGAGCATCTAAGTGGTCCTTAGTCTGCCTCCCTACTACAGAGACAGGGGCTTCTTTCTCTCCCTTGGCACCATCCTGGAAACTGAGGTAACCCTGGCTCCGCCAATGCCTCATGCTGGCCTCAGCCAATTTCTGTGGTACCCTGCCCTGATACAGAAGACTTAGACCATGAGCCAAGTGGTCCAACCCACCTGTGCTATTCTGTGCAGCAAGGTTTCTGGTTGTTTAAAATTAATAAAGTGTCCTCTGTGACCATAAAATTATCTGGTCACGTTTTCTGTCTCAAGACAGCTGGCAAAAAGCTAAATCCTCCCGCACCCTGAAAGCAATCAAAAAAATGCCATAAGGTGTATCTAACAACTTTCTGGGAGATGTAGAGGACTCAGTCACATCCTTCCAGCCATGACATACTGAAAAGATCCAGCTGTTTTAATTGCTTTATCATCATCACCGCTCATCAGTGTTTCACCATGGAGTGTAAGAAGTCCTGAAGCTGGGTGTAAGTTTCAGAACAGTTTAGACTCCACTGGAAAAGACTCAGTGGTATTACACTAACAAAACCTCCAAATTGCCTGTAGGTTATGTTTGTTGAAAAAAAGACTGGTATGGGTTTTTAACAATGATGTTCTTCACAAAGTAAGATACGCAAGGAGATTTAAAGTATCATAGCAGAGATTTCCCGTGAAAGAAATAGTTACTTTCTTCCACTACAGTTCTAGAAAATATTTATCTGCAGGAGCTTTTAGGCTTTCTTGTAAAAGCAAATAAATCCTGGAGCATATTAAATTCCACTACAGTAAATCACGTCTTTTGACGTGGTTCTGTGATTCTATGATACTGCTCCACTAGCTTTATGAGAGTGTTAAAAAAACTCTGGAGAAGACTAGGAATTAACAAGTTAGCTTGCTCTGTACATGTCTCCATGAAAGCTGACATTTCTCCTGTATCTTAGATAATATCAAATTAATTCTTCAGCAATCACTTATGTTTTCATAAACTGTTACAAATTAAGTTCAAATCTATGCACAGTGAAAGAGAAGAATTGGAAGTCTTCACTGAGACAGCATCATGGTTATGAGGCCTATGGGCAACATAAAGGATGTTCATGCATACGTTTCATTGCCTCCAACTTTTAAGTGCATTACCTTAAAGCATACATTGTGTGTGATACTGCCCAGAGTCACAAAACACCAACAGATGAAAATGTATTTGGTGTCACTGTAACACAACTCGCCTTTAAAAGAGGGGACTTTTTCCTATTTATTGTACTACAGTGGAACCTGATGGGCAAGATTCTTCACTATTGGCCATGCAAAAGCTCTTAGTTATGTAAAATAAGAAAAATATTATCAGATATTAATAGGAAAGAAAGATCCTCAGCTCATTAGTTCAGAAGAAGTAAGTTATGTTGATTTGCACCAGGATGTTTTTCATGTTATATAGCAGCAAAGAGCTGCACAAGATGCAGGCAGTGAAGTCTCAGTTCCCATGTTCTTCACGTTCATTTTGGCATCCAAGTCAGAGGAGTAAGAACTTAATGCGTATTACCAAAAAGAGACACAGAAATCAAAAGGCCAACACCCCTCCACTCTGCTGCCTGTCTCCCAGTCACAGATATTTCAACCTGGGGTGTGGGGTTGTGTGGACATATCGACCTGTTCTGAAGCAGGACTGAGCCGCTCTTTATGTTGGTGGATTTCAGCAGCCTTTTTAAAGTGTCACAAATGGATGAGATCACAGACGTTTGAAGACCAGGAAAAATACATCACAGCCCTGTCAGAATGCATACTTTGAATATGCATTAGCAATAGTAGCTGTATACTATGTGCTGATAGCCAGCTTCCATTTACTACCTTTAATTAATAATTTAAGATACTGACTACCATAGTTTCAGATTGCTATTTAGTATCCTCTGATACATAGATCGATACCCTATATTAACATAGCACGTGTCATCCGGAACAGTCCCCATGTCTTTTACCAATTTAATAAACTAACACACAAGCTCCCTTCCCAGTTTTGAAATGCAGCTACTTCTCAGACAAAACATGGCTGCTCTTCAACAGCACACTGGAATGCTACCGAATGACGACAACAGCATATGAAATACTTTGAGGGCAAACAGACACAAAGCCAAAGTAGACCAGAGCAGAACTCCAGTTCTGCCCAGACACCAGGAAGGCATCCCAGTCTTTAATGACACCAGGATCTTTTTGCATTTTTCATCCCGAGTGCCAACAGGATGCCCTTTACAACCACGCTGGAGATCAGTTCAGCACCACCCCAGAAGGATGGAATCAGTTGCCTTCAAATTCTCCACACCAAACATATAGACTTGTCGGAGCATTCAGCAAAACAAATTTCACCTAAATTAGGGCATCCAATGGTGTTTCTGACAGACTAGCCACAGCGCACAAAATAAGGCAGTCTTCTGGTTTAGGCCAGTTTTGTCTGCAAACTCAGGAGGATAAAGGTACAGAATGTTAGAGCCAAAATGACACAAACCAATGATGTTAGCCCATCACAATTTATTGAACAAATTGGTTCAGGACAAGCGAGTTTATATGAGATCAGTGTTTTTCTCATAGGCAAAAAGATTTCTCATTTGGTATTTGGAGCCTTAAAGTTAATTCATTCTTTTGTTGAACCCTTGCCTCACTGCAGCAATGGCCCAGGGTGACTTTGGGGTCTTAACCGGGCTCCCAGCTCAGTGGCCGACGCTCAGTTCCAGTTGCATTGCTACAGTCCAATAACCAGTTGTGGCTGTTACTCCAGAACTGCATAGCCACCGTGCTGCAGAAATATTACCCTCTAAACACCATGCTGTTACTGTACATACCCAGCGGCTGTTCCTGCAACATTCCTATCTTACCCTCTTCAGGATTTAAATATTAAGTATCACAAGAGTTTACATTAAAGCCCCATTAGCAGTAAAAGCTCTTCTCTTGGAATGCCAGACATTTTTATCATCTAAATAATCGTAACAAAGGCATGTACCCCAAGTAACAGAGATCCTTTTTTACTTTTTTATTCTTTTCCAAATAATCAATGCCAAGGTAGCTCAATTCAAGCAAAAAAAAAAAAAAAAAAAAAAAAGACAAAAACTTCCCTCTCCTTGGGAGGAAGACATTCAAATACAATACATTTGGGGAAACATTCATTTCCCTGTTTATCTTTTCAAATTCCTGAAAAAACCAGTTGACAACAGAAACAACCAAACTTAATGACACTAATTGAAGCTTCAGATATCAGGGTAGTGGGAAACAAACTTATCTCTGAGTATTTCAGGAACATTTGCAAGGGATTTATTTGCATCAAAAGCCATAGAAACGGTCAAAGTTCAGCAAATCAGGTTCATAACAACATTTGGCGAACTAGAAAAGGGATCAGAGGAAAGCTACCTCCCTTGTAAGCTGGAATTGGCTTTTTTGGGCTGAAGATGAATACTGCTTCCTGAAAATAGAAGGGAACAGTCAAAGTCACCGGAAGGTGGCAAAGATACATCTAAACACCTACCATTGCCCAAGTGATTCCACTTGGAGGCAGGACCCTGTTGGCAGTCTCAGTTCCCACCATCAATCCAGAACGTATAGGGAACCAAACACCGTATGAGTCTAGAAGATCCTTCATTCAGAATTTAGTGCAGAGTTTTACATGCCGAATTGTGTTCAGGATGGCCAAGCAGCAAAGAGATAAATATTCAATAAATTAAAAACTTATTTTTTTCCAACCTGAAAAAATAGTTCAAGTCTATATTACGTTCTCAGTATCCATGGAAAAGCAGCTGCAGAATCCTTCCATGGCTTGTCTGGAGAGCTAGATTTTTGGATGGCTGTTTTTTCTGTCTTGCTCACCACTGAATTATTCTTGATGAAGTTTAGCCTTATACTGAGCTACGGGCCTGATTCAGGCCCTATGTATTCCTTGTCAAACAGAAACAACCCTACCAAAAGTAACTGTGCTTCTGTAAAAGCAGAACGTAACTCCATGAATGTGGATGTGTGCACTACCAGAGAGTATCACTGTGGGCTTAGCCACTTCTTTCCCTGGTGAACCTGTCTGAATGTGTCAAGATTAAAATTGTGAGGTATTTCTTACAGAGATTGAAATGACACGTATTCCCACTATAGCAGTTACACTTGGATTGTCAAACCCTCAGGAATTCACTCTCTTATTATTTGTAACAAATCAAAGATGTTTAACTAAATCTTCTGAAGTGACTGTAGGTTATATCAATGGTATCAGCCTAGGTAACTGTGGGACACTAAACCCCACTTCACATTGCATCTGGGTGCCATATGGCAGGCTTCTTATGTGAACTGAGTACAGGTCGGCCTCCCATTCCTCGCACTCTGCTGTTAACCAGGTGAACTGGAAATGGTGACCGTTAACCAGGTAGGACAGAAATAGTGACCCAAGAAACACATTTGTCCTCGACCTCTCCTCCTTTTAAGGATCATCCAGCCTTTTTTATGCAGCTCTTTCTATCACAGTCAGTGACAACTGCAGGTTCCCCTGCTTGAAAGCCAAATGTGCTAGTGTTCTACCTAGTGAGAGGAGGTCACCAAATATACCACCTACAATCACATTTTCATCTTCTAGCTGTAAAAGTTTTCTATTCAAGAGTCACAATTGTCTTCTCGTTGGAATAAAATGTGAGGTATTTTAGGAAGCTGTTAGAGAAGCTGAGAGGATTGAAGTATTGTTGCGCTAATTAAAGCTTCTTTGATTTTTGAACGCTTAATCTCAACGCTCTATAAAGTGAGTATTTTTATAGAAAGACCAACCATGGGATATAATGCAACTCTAAAAGTACCTGTTAGAAGCCTTGAGTACAGAACGTTTCTCATCTTCTTTTCTTAGCAGACTGAAAGGGAGCATGAAATCATTGTCTTTCTACAGTCTTCTGAAGTGAAAAGATACAATCCTATTTACTTCTGTGGGCTCTGGTTTACTTCACGAGCACAACGGTTCCCTGTACGTATTCGCAGAGCGTGGCTGTGGCAGTACATAGCAGCTGCTCTCAGGGATAGCACTGAATCAGATGGGCTGATTTTGTCGGTCAGGCCATCTGACTTGGACTGCTAGCCCTGAAGGCAGCGGCTCCAGATGCTTTAGAGGAAGGATAACACTTTAACAGTGGGCAACAGCACACTTGTGAGAAAAGTTTCTTTTTGCTTTCAGAGGTAAGAGTCATTTTATGCTGTGAAGTATCAGGATTTTTATTCATTGAATTATAAATATCTGTTTTCTGCATGGCAAGGGAGTACATATTCACACCTGAGATTCACACGTTTGCATAAAGCGATTATTTTGTATCTATTAATCAAACATTACATGTAAGCTGAGCACCTTCCAAGACTAGCTGCTAGGTAAATCAAATCCATGTTGAAATCATCAATATTATATAAAGAAGGTAACATATAAAAAGAGCAGCCTGTTACTGAATGGACTCTCTCCCTCTCTGTGTTGAAAGTCTGCTGAATTAGTCTTTGCTCCCCTTACAACCTGAGTGCAGCTGAAGAAGCAAGAGGAGTCTATTCCACGGATCATCAACATGTCTGTTACCTAAATTACATCTGCAGACCCACAATTTTTTCCTTAGTGTAGGTTGCTTCAGAGAAAACCTACAAGATAAGGAGGCGGCTTGGTGTAACCAAAGGAAGGACTCAGTACACAGAATTTTTGTAACTGATGAAGCAGAAAAGACAAGAGGATTTGCATTTGTGGGGAAAAAACCCACGCATCTATTTAATTTTGAGATTAAGCAAGAGATTAACTCAGAGACTCAACTAACCCAGGACACAATGTTGATTTATATTTTTTTTTAAATGGAGTTATTTTAGACGGCAAAAAACATGTCCTAGGACCTGGTCCTGAATGCGTGTAGTTTTGCTTGAAAACCTCCACTTAGTAAAACTGACCACGTCACAGCAAGTATCTCAGTACAAGATACACCAAGGAGCACAGTGACTGCACAGGCTGTGGGAAAGATGAGGAATCATAAAGTATATGTTATATAAACGTAACATGAAGTTATTTTGTTATCAGCATGGCCAAAGGAAACTAGGACGTCCATTTTCCACACAGAGGAGGCAGCACTGATGGAAAAAGGCAAGGACTTTCTTCAAAAAAATGTGTGTTTGTGATAAAAGAACTGGCATTCCCAGTCCTAAGACAAAGGAGCTTTCTGAGCTAGATCCATGACAGGTATGATGAGACAGACCGTGAAGGACTTCAGCAGTGAAGTCACTGGGGGTAGTATTTCACACGGTGAAGTATGTCCAAGAAGGAAGGAAACTAGTAGAGGGGTACGGAAACAGGTTATATGGCAAGTGAATTGTAGATTCAGGAAAAGAGGTTACGCAGCAACATTACGATTTGATCCAAACAATGCAACAGGAGCTTTGCTAAGGGCAAAAGGGAGAATATTGATACTGTAGAGGTGATTAACAAGCATTTCATTTTTTTTCACACAGAAAAGAGAAAAGGAGGAAGCAATGAGACTTTAGACACACCTAGAGCCAACAAAACTCAAATGACAGTGACCACACTCTTGAAGTGAGGCACAGACATGAGTACCTTGTTAAGACCACCACCACAGAGCTGCTAAACAGACAAATGAGTTGGACTAGACTCATTTAAGACTGATAACTACAAATCCTTACTGTCAGCTCAACAAAGCAATTTTTGTCAGTTTATAAGTGAGATTCAATAGGACTGACTAAATATACTTGAAGCTGTTCATGAATGAGGATTTCATTGCCAAAGCTTTTCTTGACCAAAAACGCGAAACAAATAAGTAAGTAAGTAAAATCACATGACAGGCCACACAAAATGTTCTCCCTCATGTAAGGTTAGGGTATTTTCACTTCATTTCACCATACGCAACCAGCATTCTAGTGGGTATGCATCCCCCTGTTACAAACTGCACCTATCTACAGAAAGATGGCCTTCTAATACACAATACCTTTGGCATAAGATAATTAGCATTTACGTCATTGCTTTCTTTATATGTAATACAATATTGAGACATGGCAGTCATGACTGTATCAGACCAGTTTGCATGAAATGCACCTTGAAAAAACAAACATTTTTCAAAAGAAAAAACGACCGGGTCAATTTGACTTGCTTACATTCAACCGAAACCGAAAACCATGATCACAGTGACACACAGTGTTTGAAACCTGATTTCAAGTCAGCACTCACACAATAATGCTACAGGCAGTGGTTCAAATCCAAGAATGTAGCCGTAACATGCTAATTGATACCCACAAGCCTTTGGAGAGCACATCAGTAGGCTTAATCTTGCTTCTACTGTTTTTGGTGGAACTGAGTGCTGTCTCAGCAGTGAAGGCATCAGAGTTCGGCCCCAGAACATTAGTCACTCAAGGCGAGATCCAAAGCCTATGGAAGCCAAACCCGTGGATTAATCGTACTGTAAAGCCTGAGTTGACATTTACAAGCCTCTCAAAGGCCACAGCCACATTTCCCACTCACTACATTGCCATTTCGTATACCATTCAATAAAAAAAACATCAATGAAGCAACCATTCATTTTAGATAGAACCGGCCAGTAGAGACAGCAGAGAAACCAGACTCCAGAAAATAACCAGACAGAATAATCCTGGATAAGATCCTTAAAAATTATCTTTAATTGATGCCAAGTATGAACAGATGAACAAGTACAGAAGCAGGTAAAACTGCATAGATGAAAACTATGCATTTCAAATAGTTCAAGAACTCATAACATTAGATGTTCTAAAAATGATAAGTCAAACGATTTCACTACTGGAAGTAAAATGAGCTGTAATGTGACAATGAAGTACATACTTGACCCAAAGTGTAAGCAATTTGTTAATGGTGGAAATAAGTACAGCTGTGTCAGCTTAAATGGTTTGTTGCCCTGATGGTGCACTTTCATATGAAGACTATTAGTTTATATATTTCACATCGGTAATATTTGATCTTTAAAATCAGAGGTATGTCTGAGAGGCCATATACAGTTCTATTGACAGCTGTTATTTATTCATTTCAAACCGACATACTGCAAAAACAATGGTTTACATGTAAAGGAAAGGAAAAAGAGATTTAATCTTAGCAGGTTATAGGTAAGGGTTTGCTAAATTTAGTCATAAAAATATCATTTTTACTTTTGTACAAAAGTAAAATATACATTTGATCCCAATTACATTGTAGAAATGTCACTGAAACAATAACATGGATCAAAGACTGATGCACCTAAAAGAACTGAATGCAAAGTCTTCATTTTGTTGTAGAAACTAGAAATGGAAGATTATTTTTTTTATAACTTGTAGTGACATTTGCTAGAGCCTGTGAACAGGTGAAATATACAGAATTACATATTAACAGATACTTTGAGACAAATTTCAGTTAAGACCTCAGTTTTATTTTATTTCCTTTGAAAATATCAAAGCATGGTATGCCTTGACAGCATAAATTGGTGACCTCACCGGTGGCAAGTTCACCTGTACTGAGTGAAACAGTAGAACACTCTGTAGTTTCATTTTTGCAGATACAAATACTGACACCTTTAAGAATACTTGATAAGCATTTCAGGAAAAATAAATGCTCTACACCTGATTAAGTAAAGCCAGAACACAGAAAACAGAAAATGAAACTCAGTCTGAAGTAAGTCCAAAACAAAATTGAAATGTAGGTCCCTGGTTAAAGCATCTCAGAAAAGGAGCCTGTTTCAGACTTGTGATAGTCAGGTTTGGAACAAACTTGCCATGTTGTGCAATTGCAAGGACAGCTTTCAAATTCCGTCCAGCTCTGTGGCTATGGAGGGTAAACCACACTTCGGAGCTGGTTCCGCGTTCCTGCAAGTCTGAAATTACTGTGACGACCAGTGGCATCAGGCTGCTGGAAGCCTACATGATCAGACCATTCCTGGAAAAGCTGCAGTACTTCCCTCTTCTTCATATTAGGGGAAATTAATGCAGAATGGCACCCTCTAAAACCATTTATCAAGCTAATATTTGGAAAGGAATATATTCTCTCCATGTATTACATATGTATGCAGCAGATTTTATTCTAAAATACAGCTCTCCACCTTTTTCTAATACATTTCAGATGTTCCTGTCCTAGTGTTTATTTTATTTTGGCTAATACATGTGCCTGTAAGAAACTGCACTGTCCAAGTGTGAACTATGGAAAAGTGAAACTTGCCCTCAGTTCTTTATGCTTAAAAATAAGCAGGTTTTAATGTTACACTTGGGCTTCAGCTCTCTCATAACAGCAAAACCTTTCTGTACTTCTGTCTAATGAAAACAATTGCCCCTTAGTAAAAATTTTGTTCATAAAAGTTGCCACTGGTCCAGTTGTTGGTTTGGGACAATGCAGCCTCTAATGAATGACACGCAGCTGATTTGCTAAGAAGGAACTGGTCCCTGAAATCTCTGCTTGGGCAAAATCACTGCTGAAAACAAGAGGGCATTTGCTGAATTTTGTCCTGTCTCTAGTGCTTCGTACTGTCTTTCAGGTGCTTGTCCATGTGCTCAACACTACATCAGGTTAAGCACATGGACAATTAGAGACTTCGTAAGTGGAAATTAATTTCTTTGGGCCATGATCACTGTCAGCTTCCCAGAAGGCAGCGTGATTGATTCTCCTCACACCTATGAATGTGTAAACCAGGAAGAAGGGAAGGAAATCACTGGAACTGTTACCAGGAACGTGTTAGACCTCAGTAAGCCAGGCTGCGAATTTCCAGCACTCACATGCTAAGAGTTTTGTAGCACGTGGCCACAGTCTGCCCAGCCACCCCTTGCAAAGTAGGGTCAGTTCCATTACATTTAATGATTACTAAAGGCTTATCTATCTGAATGAACTTGTGAGGCAGATGAGGTAAACTGCATTAAGCCCCATTGTGTTCAGAATTAAAGCAGCCTTAATTCAATTCAGCTTACTTTCCTCCCAAAAAAGAATGACTCCAAATCAGATTAAGGTTGCTTTTATACTGCAACAGAATGTCCATGCTGGGCTTTAAAGCAGTTTAACAAATCTACTTTAAATGCACACCTTTCATTAATTCAGATTAGCTTTCCTGAAGTCCCCAGTGGAGATGAGGATTAAGAGACTCCATGCAGGGAATCTGCACGGGTTTGCTAGGATGCTGTGAACTCACACGCTGGCTTACTGCACGCTAACTTCCTCTTGAAGACAAGTAAATCCAGTTCATTGTCTCTAATGGAGCTGCCACACAGAGGATTTGAGCTCTTGGTGGTCTGGCAGCCACCACTCAGTTCTGTGAAGGAAGGGGGTACAGAGCCCTTCATTTTCACTCTCCTTCTTGCTCCTCTGCCTGTTCCCTAGTGCTGTATAGCTAAGGATGGTAGGACCAGATGGGGAATTTTGGCAGCGATACCAGCCTATGGGATTCCTGCCCACTGCCTCTCCATTTCATTCCTGCCTCTGCACTGCAGTGCGCGGCTGCCTTGCACGCGGCCAAGTAAGTTCCCTCATCCCCTTCACTGAGTGGATGAAGAAAAAGCTGTACGGGGGCAGCTAAGAAGCAGAGAGTGGCTGGTAAAGGAGGCCTGGGTCCATGACTCCTTATGCTGGAATAGCTGCCTTGGCTCATGAAACTACAACCCAACTATAAGACTGCCTTATCTACTGGTTTCTCTGTCCAGCATCACGTGGGCATTGCTTCTGGGAGGTCCATTCAAAATGAATGAAGGTCTCTTGATTCTTTTAGGGATGAACTAAATTGGCCATCAGCTCATTTCCAGTCCTCTTCCACTGACATACAAAACCCCATAGAGCTCATGTGTGGCAAAAAGAAACATATGCCAAAAGTGGGGGGGGAAAGAAAAAGAAAGAGAGACAGAGAGAGAGAGGGGGGAAGGAGGAAGGAAAAGAAAGAAAGAAAGAAAGAAAGAAGAAAAAGAAAAAGAAGAAAATGAAAAAGAAAAAGAAAAAGAAAAAGAAAAAGAAAAAGAAAAAGAAAAAGAAAAAGAGAAGAAAAAAGAAAAAGAAAAAGAAAAAGAAAAAGAAAAAGAAAAAGAAAAAGAAAAAATAAAAATAAAAAGGATGCTTACTGGTAAGAACAGGCAGTTTAAGTGCACCTTCAGGCCCACAAAGACATTTCAGCACTCCTGTGTAAAGGGAGTAAGAGCGCTTTTTTTTGTTGGGGTTTTTTGGTGTCAAATTTGTCAAAAGCACATGCCTATGCTACATGAATTTAACTCCTATACTCCATATGTATTGAGATCCTTTGCAGTGAGCTATAAATGGACAAAGCAACATTCAGGCTCCCCAGACCACCCTGAGTCCTAATGATTCATCCCGGTCTCCTGACAAAGAATCAGAGTGCTGCAGGCAGGATTTTTCTCTTACATTTGCAGAACGATTATCATTCTGCTCATTAAAATAATGTGTGCATGCCCAACTGTGTCAGAAGTTAAGTTACCAAAGTGAGGCCTCATCTCCCAGATGCTACTTTCTGATCATCAGTCCCGCAGCACTGAATTGATTATTGCTGTTTCGTTTAGTCAGTTGGTTGTTTTATAAGCTGAGTGCAGCACTGAAGTCCATTTTGACATGAGAAGTCATATCCCAGAATTCAAGAGTTTGGGAAGATCAGGACCACCAGGATTTAATGGGGAGAGAGGTGTATGATGGGCAGGGACATGAGCGGAGGATAGGAAGGAAGCTTTACAACATCTACCTAGAGGATGTAATGCCCTGTTTTATCTGATGTTTTGTGATTTCTTGCAGGAGTTAGAGCTCCCTCAGTTCTTGATCACTTTCTCATCATTAAGATTCACAGAAGCCACACAGTAAGAAATAAAGTCAAGTCTTCCTGGAAACCTGGCAGGTCAGGCTTGTGCGTAACTGCAGAGTTAGGGTTGGTTTTTAACTCTAAGTGCCTTGATTTTATATATATATAGGGGTGTGTGTGTGTGTGTGTGTGTCTGCGCACGTGTGTGACACACAACATGCGCAGACACACATATATGTTTATACACTTATATACGTATATCAGAAAGAGAGAGGAAGGAAGGATCTGTACAGTGTGGAAGGAGAAGTGTTCAACAGCAGTTGTCCACATGCTAAGTGCAGAATGAAGATCCTCAACTTTGTCCATTTAAAAAAATAAAGATTAGTGCCTACATTACTTCACATCAAAGGTTATTATCTTCCAGGGCCTAGCAGTCAAGGCTGGCATATTGCAGAAGATACCTTCTTCTAGTATTGCTTCCTTCACCAGATGATGATGGGAGTAAGGTTAGGGACCAGAAATAAGAAAATGGCTTAAAGGATCTGTGATGGGATTTAAGATCTGACAGACTGCCAAAAAGGGATGGAGGAGGCAGGGATGGGAGGGCACTGGAAAGCCTCTCCCACCAACCTGCTGGGGAATGCAGGAGAAAGAAAAGCACAGCCCTGCAGTCTAGTTGCCTGACTGGGCAATGCCGCATGTCATGAGGGTCCCTAGCTCCTCCTGCATCCTGCCATGCTGGGACAGGCTTCCAGAGAGCCACCTCAGGGAAAGGAAGGGCAGGTATAATGATGGCAGCAATGTCTCTATAAACAACCTAGGGAAACTTGAAGTCTTGCATAAACCTTACTATGAGTTATTTGGCAGAAGGAAACGCTGAGCCCTGCAGCATCGTACTGGCTGGGGAAGGAAGGTATCCCATGGGCGCTGGTGGTCTCTGCCCACCTCTTCTGCGTCCCTCTCACTCACACTTGCTCCTTCTTTGTTTCTCTACCCCCTTCTGTGCTGTGCCAGGAGGCAGCCCAGAACACTCCTGACAGCAGTGTCGGTGCCTTGCCCTTTCCTTCGTTATCTCTGATCAGCTCAGTTCCTGGAGGCACTTTCAGCAATTTAGGGGATGTAAGATAAAGGCACTGCGCAACTACCTAAATCAATGTGTTGAGTCTCTTCCGTGAGTTTTAGGGGAGTACAAAAAAGGCTCAACTAATGACTGCAAAAGAAACCAGCTGCTGCAGTTTGGATGCATATAATAGATAAGTTTCATTTACATTCTGAGAATGCACCAAAAAGCATGCATCTGCACCTTTCAACTATAAAGGATACTAGGTTTTAGGTGTTGCTATATATAACTTGACTTCTTAATTTTCCATATAGCTTTCCCTTTAAGGGATGGGATATGTTCCTTTCTGACAACGCCTGGACAAAAGCCAACACATTTCCCTGAGCAATGCAGGAAAACAATCAGGTTTCTCTGATCGGTTCATTCAGGCCCTCGGTCTATCAAGCACTTTTTTTAATTTTGTTTTTATTGTTATTATTATTATTGAATTCATGCATTAATTAATTCAAGTTACACCTTAATCAAATAGGCCATAATGCTGAATATTTGAACATGCTTTGATCTCCAAAAGTTATTGTTCCCATTTGACTAACATACGCACTTAAATACAGTACTTTAAATTACTAGTCAACGATTTAATAAATTAAGGAGTGCACTTCTGGTGAATGCAAATCAAAAAGAAACAGAACGAAAAGAAAAGAAAAAAGAGAGATAAAGGACCTATTTTTAGAAGATTCAGTTCAAACGAAAGCTTATCCGCTATTGTCTGAGGTAACGTTTCAGGCATGCGATTATAAAATAAATAGTATCAAATTCAAACATGCTTATATTAAACTCCATTGTGCTATCCTGCAATAGGGGGGCTTAAAGTTTTGTATCCAGTTCTGGACAGGGAAAAGGAAAAGTGTGTTTAAATCACCTGCATGTAGGAGAACTTAGCAGCATTGCAGATGTTTTGTCTTCAGTTTTATTTGTTATTTTCCTCTCCTGTTCTTCTATGGACAGCAAAAGAGACCAGGCTTAAGTATGTTTTTAATAAGGTGCTGTGTGGATCTGTAGATTGGAAGTATGTAACCTTTCACACAGGGGGTGGAAGGAAAATTTGCGCTCCTTCATAAAAACCATGGCAAATGCTTGCTGTAGGTTTTTGCTAATCTTTTTTTATTATTATTATCTGATGCACTTTCTTGCAACTGTGCAGTTTTGCAGAATATTTTTACTGGAATCCATGCATATGCTTTATAGCTCTAAAAACTGTCTTGCTTAGTTTAACTTCATCAAAAACAAAGGGAGATGGGAGAGGAAAAGTTTAGCGTCATACAGCTTAAAACTAAACTAGTTCAAATGGTTATCATTTACCAGGTGGAAAATGCTTCTCAAAAATAAACAAAATCTTATCTTTCATGGATCCTGGAAGCTTCTTTATCGCTGAGCAAAAATTCGCAATGCAACAATGCATTTACGAGATAAATAAAGCATTCAAAGACTATCAGTAAAGCATCTACAAAGTGTGACTGTGTCACTAAAGTCTTCAAGCTGTGAGTACGGGTTTTGGTTTTTTTGTTTACACATCAGTCAGCAGCTTGCTTTTATTAACGCAGTTTTGGTTGGCTACAGTGCAGTTGCCAGTTCTGAGATTAGCCTCTCTAAAATTGTCTATGCTATTATTCATATCCTCTTCGATTTCCATGTACTCAGATTTGCTGATTGTGGAGGAGCTGCGGCGACTGAGATCACTGTCAGATGCTAAATTAGGGGAGCTAACGTGAAGTAACTGAGCCTGTTCTTCCCCTTCTGTTTCTCGGTGGTAGAAGTAGTTGAAGTTGGACACGATGACAGGTACAGGCAGGGCAATTGTCAGCACACCAGCGATGGCACACAAGGAGCCTACGATTTTGCCTCCAATTGTCACAGGGTACATGTCACCATAGCCCACAGTGGTCATGGATACCACCGCCCACCAGAAAGCATCGGGGATACTTGTGAAATGAGACTCAGGTTCTTCAGCCTCAGCAAAATATACCGCACTAGAGAACAAAATCACCCCAATGAAGAGGAAGAAGATTAGTAAACCTAGCTCTCTCATACTTGCTTTGAGTGTCTGTCCCAAAATCTGGAGGCCCTTAGAGTGCCGGGAGAGTTTGAAGATTCGAAAGACTCTTACCAGTCTGATGACTCTCAGGATGGCCAAGGAGGTGGCCTGCTCTCCTTTCTGAGTCCCCTCCCGCTCGGCCATCTCTGTGCCCAGGGTGATGAAGTAAGGGATGATGGCCACAATGTCAATGAAGTTCATGATATTCTTGAAGAATTCAGTCTTGCTGGGGCAAGCAAAGAAGCGCACCACCAGCTCAAAGGAGAACCAGATGATGCACAGGGTCTCCACAACAAAGAAGGGATCTGTGAAGATGTTGGATTTGTAGACCTGGGTGGTGTTGTCAGTGCGATGCACTGTGTATTCCTTGTCCTCCTTCAACTCAGGTAGTGTCTCTAGGCAGAAGATCACGATGGAGATGAGGATCACCATGACAGAGACTATTGCAATGACCCTTGCAGGCCCAGAGCTCTCTGGGTATTCAAAGAGGAGCCATACTTGGCGCTGGTACTCCCCCTCCGGCAAGGGTCTCTCCTCATCTTTGATGAATCCTTCATCTTCCCGGAACTTCTCCATGGCCTCCTCACCCAGCTCATAAAATTTGATCTCCTCAGAGAACATATCCAAGGGCACATTGACCGGCCGGCGAAGCCGCCCCCCAGACTGATAGTAGTAGAGGATGGCGTCAAAGCTGGGCCGGTTCCGGTCAAAGAAGTACTCGTTGCGCAAGGGGTCAAAGTACCGCATGCGCTTCTTGGGGTTGCCCAGCAGAGTGTTGGGGAACTGGGCTAAGGTCTTCAGCTGCGTCTCAAAGCGTAGTCCAGCAATGTTTATCACTACGCGCTCACAGCATTCATGGTCATCATGGGCAGCGGGCTGGTAGCTATCCTGGGGGTGGCCAGGTAGCGCAGAAGTCTCATCCATGTTCTCTCCAGCCATCACGGTCATGGTGGCACACAGGAAGGGGGACCCAGGGACGGGGAGGGGGGGAGAAATGAGGGAGAGGGACTTGAGAGGGGGAAGGACTATGGTGGAGAGCAGAGAGCCCCAGGGTAGTTCAGTGGAGGAGGATGGGGGGGAGGCTCAGAGTCTACAGGGAGGGGTGACAAATTGGGATGGAGAGACTGAGGAAGTGATGGATGAGAAGCCTAAAGGATGGAAATAGCCAAAAGGGGAAAGGAGAGGTGGGGTGAAGGGAGAGGCATGAGGGCTGACAGGAGGGTGAAGAAAGAGGGAAGAAGTACCTTTGGGGGGAAGAGGGCAGGTAAGGTGAGGGGTCCTACACCCCAAGCCGGGAGGCTGAAGGTCTATGGAGTGCACCCCCAGGCTGGGGTTCCCTCCCCAGCTGTCTCCTTTTGCCTTTAACTCGATCCGTCCACTTTTCTCGACGACTCGACCATCGCTGCAGCTGCTGTCACGAAGTTACCACACGCACACACACACACACACACATACACACAAATAAATAGATAAATAAATAAATAAATCACGGGGCGGCTGGGAGGCGAGTCCTTGCAATGCCAACTCAGCAAATTTCCATCACCTGCCCCCCCACACTGCCCCGGTCCTCTCCTCTTGCGTGCTGGGTAGGTAGGGATGGAGATACTCTGCTTTTGAAGGCATAAAGCTCACCTGCAGGAGGCTGCCAGGGAGGAGAGAAGCATAATAAACCAGCCCCCAGGCCCCACCACACACACACGTTTAGGCGCAATGGATTGGCGTTCACACCAGCAAGAACATCCCGCTCTGCCCACTACGGCAGCACATGCAGAGCCCTACACGCTCCCACACATCCCCGCACACGCACCAGGGCCTCCAAGGCAGAAAGGGGCCAATGTGGACCCTGCGGTGCCCCAAGCACGTCAGGAGGGCTTCCCAGGCAACTTCAGTGGGGTCAGCTCCTGCGGTAGGTCTCCTGACCACCATGCTCCCCACTTCACAAACAATGGAGACTTAGCTGAGCACTGACAACTTCATCACACCAACTGGGGGTGGGGTGGGGGGTGTAAGGGAGGGGGAGCAAAGCATCTCCTCTCTTGCTCTGCAGCAGCTAAACAAAACTGAGAGAGAGACGAGGGGAGGGAGATCGACATCCCAGACCCAAACTGTCCAAAACTGAGTCCAACAGCGCAGGGGGAGAAGGGGCTTTTCCTTACCTGCTCCGAGTGAGACGCGCTGGTTAGGAGTAGGAGCCAGTGCCGGAATGCGTCAAGTCGCCTTGCAGCAGCATCCAAAAAAACCAAACCAAAACAAAAACCGCAGCAGCAAACTCAACCCTCCTCCTCCTCTTGCGCCCCTCTTAATAATACAGCGATCGCTTTACAGGGCTGCCTGCGAGACACTGAAATATTCATACACTGTCTTAGGCTGCACCAAGGGCGAGTGGGTTTAATTAGTTTCTGCCGAGAACCGCAGTGGGGGGTGGGGGGGCTGGAAAAGAGCGCAAAGTACCTTTTTCAAAAAGCTTGAGTTAGTAAATAAAATCGAGAAGTCCTAGGTAGCTGCTGCCTCTCCTGCTCTCTTCCCTTAAGACAGCTGGAAAGGGAGCCGGGCGCTGGGCAGCGGCGGCTGGGGAGAGGAAAGAGAGCCGCAGTCCTGCAGCCGCATCCCCGGAGTCGGTCTTGGCTCGTCCCGGCGGCGGCAGCAGCAGCAGCAGGAGGCAGGAGCTGGACGCGTGTGGCAGGAGCGAGAGGGCTGCTGAATGCATAAGAGCAGGGAGCAAACTCGAGCCATTTCTTGACGCTGCAGTATCAGCAGAAACCTGAGAGCTGTTTGGNGGAGGGCGAGCGGGTCCCCGGGCAAAGGGGCAGGGGGCGCACGAGCAGCGGGGCTTGCGGTGGGCGAGCGGGTCCCCGGGGAAAAGGGATGCGCGGGCGGCCGCCCCCGCCGCGCAGGGGGGCTAACGGGGAGCGGGGGGTGGCTTTTCCCCTCCCGACCCCCGCTCTGCTCCGCTTCCCCGGCCGGGCGATGCCCGCAGACCCACCGCGGCACCTGCAGAGGAGGCGGCCGGAGCGGTGCAGGGCTTTACACATCCCGCACCCGGCGCGACGCCGCAGCTGGGGCGGGAGGCGGCCGCGCCTGCAGTGCCCGGAGCCCCCGTGGCGGC
This sequence comes from Rynchops niger, assembly GCA_013400035.1. Taxonomy (NCBI): domain Eukaryota; kingdom Metazoa; phylum Chordata; class Aves; order Charadriiformes; family Laridae; genus Rynchops; species Rynchops niger. The sequence continues at coordinate 66,643 of VXBH01007348.1, read as the reverse complement.
GGGGACGGCCCGGCACGGAACGGCTCGGTCCCTGGGTCCCGGTGCTGCTGCCGGCCCCGGTCCCGGCCGGCCCTGCACTCGGTAGTGGACGGGACTGCGCAGCCGGAGCCTCCTGGGCACGGTGGCAGAGGCTGGATCCCCAGCCGTGTGGCTGAAATTGGGAGGGAAGAGTTAATCGGCAGGCAGCGTATTACAGGGAAATTGCCCTTTCATGCTGCTTTATCCCACAGAATTAATTTAATTGATGAATCACATAACTTCGAGACGGAGAAGACCCATTATGTCATCAGCTTCCTTCCCCTGCCAGTGCGGGATTGTTCCCTACAGTATATGATCGTGTACATTATATAAAACCCTGCTGCTCACTTTGTCAAAGCGGGAGAGGCGATCAAGTACAACCTGGGCCTCTGTAATTTGAAGCACTCCAGAGCTAAGTAACACCAAGTCCATGTTTAACAGACCTGGTCTCATTAGCTTTCCACTGCATAATACATTATCTTCACTTAAGATCACCACCTTGGCAGTCCAAAAATATTTAACCACCTGACCTCACGGATGAATCCTGTCTCTTCTTCTCTTCCACTTATTTATCCCCATGTTCTGTTGTTTTGGTGTGGGGCTTTTTGATGGTGATGCGGTTTGGGTTTTTTTGCTAGAGTACAAATGATTCTAAAATCCTCTAGCCCTAGCTGTGCTGTAGTCACAGCTACTTTGCATGCTGCATTCACCAGGCCTGGTGGAAATGAAACTGCAAAGAAAAAGAAACAGATTTCCTGTCTAGCCTGGTATAGGCTTTTTTTTTTTTTCCCCCCTAGTGAGCGTCACATATGCTGAAAGTTTTGTGACAAACTTCTGGTGAAGTTCTGAGGAAGAGAAGAGTCTCTTTCTGCCGCTCCTGGGCAAAACAATCAAAACACTACATAAAAAGAATCTTCTCCTAGTGAAAATCACAATCACCAATTTTCTGTCTGACAGTTTAGCAGCTCAGCACCAGCACCCAGCCTTGGACCCAGCAGCCCTAGACCCCGTACAAACTAACCCCCCCAAAAATGAAAGGCAGTCCCATTGCCTAAACTAACCAGGGCTGTTTTTCAGCCCTTCAAGAAACTCAGCTCCAGTCTTTGACTCAACATCCTCTTATGGCAGTGAATTCCACGCCTGGATGACACGCTGCACAGAGCTGACTGCAAAGTGTTCGGAGAGCTCTGCATTCAGCGCGCTTGGAACTGCTTGGCAGAAATAGCTCTGTGAGCTGCGCTCACCCGCCTCTGGTGCGGCATTATATCCCCCAGTACTAGTTCAAAGACAAATAGGTACGCCCAGGAGTGAGATGAAAATGCAGATCTGACAACCAGAGGCCTGAGTTGAAGGTGCTGTTCTGCCCTTGCTTTCCTGCATGATTGCAGGCAAGCCTATACCTTCTGCTTTTATATCTGAAAAGCGGGACTAAAAGTGCTTCCTTTGCCTGTCACAACTGCTTAGGCTGTTTTTATTCCTGAGGGCTGTCTCAGCATGGCAGAACCCAAATCCTCATTGGAAAGTGTGGGTACACCAGTAGCAGGAATAAAAAAATAAATCACCCTCTGTTTTTACATTACAGGGTAGCAAAAGGACAAACTGGGATGTTGCTACCCCTCTCCTCATTTGAATAGCTTTGAACCCTAAGATTTCTCATTCCAATCTAACTAACATTACTAACAAGCAATATTGCTGGAAGGTACTAAGAAAAGTGGACTATTAGCCGCAGGGTCACCGAAAATCTTGCTGAAGTACATAGACTAATGAGCAGTCAAACTAGGGCTTGCAAAGACGTCATATGTTACACATTACAGTGCTAAGTAGCTTGAATTAAATGTTGAAGCATGGAAGGAGACTCCCAACTTGCAGCCAAATTTGAAGTCAGGCTGCTGCTATTTTATACTTTCTGTATTACAGAATATGGCCACCAGTAGTTTAACTGGTAATCCCACCCAAGTGGCAAACTGAGAAGTTCTGTTCAGGAACAAAAGCTTTCATAGGGAAACTGCAAGCCGCAAACAATCAAAAGGCCAGCGTGACGCGGCTGTAGGTCTGGTGGTACAATGCAAATGGCATTATCCCTCTCCGATAGCCGTTCGCTGTGAGAAACACTTCCACTTGGGCTCCCCCATGGAAAGTGCATCCAGCCTGGCGTGGTAAGTGTGGATGAGCACAAGCAGATGGGGAAGCAGCAGGCGTTCTGAGTCGCACAGGTTGAGGAGCTTCGCTGCCATCTTTGGTGGCTGCTGATGTAACATTTCATAGGCGAGCGGAACTGAGAGACTCCTTGCGTCAAAGGTAGGTCAGCACAGGAAAAACAGAACCATTTCTGCACGTCTGAAGTCTTGCCTTACAGAGAAAGCTGCAGGTTCCCATGTTTCAGTCTGGCAAACGAACGATTTCCCCTGGCAGGAAAGAACAGAATAATATTTTTTTAGAGGCAGTTTTTTTAGAGACAGAGACTGGAGTTGTCGATTAAAACTCTTAGTCTATTGTAAGGATTAAAGAAAAATTGTATTCAATGGCTGTGAATCTTAAAATGGATTAAAAAATAACCGTTGGTTTTATCCAATCAGGTAGGCTTTAAACACTGTCACCAGGGGACCTGAAAAGTACTGATTAAAATCCATGGACGCAGAAGCAGACATGACATCATTCGTGTAGGTGTCATCAGTGACACTCTCAGCATGCCAAATTTCCTCGACATGAAGAGACAGTTCATGTGGCAGAAACCACTGCAAAATCCAAAGTGGCAGGTGATATCCTGGTTGTTTGAACCTTATGGATCTTCATAGGCATTGTAGCCCCAGTTCATCCAAGCCTGGAAAACAACCTAGTAACAATATAGCTCCATTTAGAGCCGCACAAACCCACGAATGAGTTGTGCAGGTGTCACCATAGACAGCATTTAAGGGCCTTGGAGACCTATGCATGAGGGGAGATTTGTTGGCCTAAATTTGTCTTGGAGAGCATCTATCAGCTGTAATGGTGTATGACATGGAAAGAGTCAACAGGTAGAACCAAAGGCGAGCTTGTGGTGTTGGCTGTTGGATTTTATTCCTTGGGGGGAACAAAGGATCTTTTAAATGGCTTTTATCTTTTAATGCTGATTTATGAGCCTTGTTACTATCCTGCATTATTATTAGGCATTGTTATGACTGGGATAATCAAATCTCATGCTTCAAAGCATGCTGATAGGTGATGGGAGATGACAATGACTTTTGTTCGCTCTTGTCATATCATTTAATTGTTTTTCCCGCTCCTTTTTAAAGCCTCAAATATGGGCCCTCTGTGATCAAAAGAGGCAACGAGTAGATCCAGTCCTGTTGCTACACAGAGGGAAGACGAGGGCTGGTGAGTGCATGCCTGTGAAGAAGGAAGCAGAAACTGCCCTCACTTACAGACAGTTTTGCTGCTAGGACCAGCCTGGAGATAAAAGATGCTGCCGCCTTGCTGCTTTTTATCCCACATCAGTGGATTGGATCTGGGCAAAGTGCGGCAGTAGAAGGATGGCTGGCCAGGGGAGAACAGAGAGAGTGCTGTATTAGGAAAGGGTTGTGCCTGCTTTTGTCCTCTTCCAAAGTAGCTAGGTCATCAGAAGAAATGGAAGGTAAAAGGGCTAATCCACCCCACAGAGCCCAAGCTACACTACAGAAAATACCAAACTCTTGTGGGCATGTGCCCATAGGAGGAACACACTTCTACATGAAGTACATTCCTGTAAAACCAAAAAGCAGTTCTGGTGGTGGGACCTTGTAATGCACAATCCAGAAGTCAACTTCAGGAACACTGAGGTTTCTCCTGTGTGAGATCACTTGCAGGATGATTCCATTATAGGAAGGATGCTTCACCAAAGTTGACACATAGCTGAAGAAAGCTTCCCTCATTTGGCATTTCTACTTGAACTGCCCAGAAAAGAATCAGAAAGTGGTGGTCCTTACAGCACAACAAGTCTTGTTATGAAACTCCAAGCTTGAGGCTGAAGACAGAGTGGTGATGAACACAAGCATCCTCATTTAGTTGAGCTTTTCCAACTAAAAGAGAAAAGAAAGTGTGGCTTAGTAAATCAAAGCATTTCAGGATGCTTGCAGTGCTCAAATAATCTATTGGTCTTACCATAGCCCTAATTGCAGCTATCCCACCAAGTCAGAGCCAAATTTAGTCCTAGCTGGGCTGCAAGGTCACCTGCAATAGAACTCCAGGAACACTCATTAACAGCAACATTAGACTGCAGTAATGAGGCTTACAATTTACAGCAATGATTTACAGTTGAGGCTATTTTGAGGCCAGTGGACAGATACAAGCTCTTGGTAAGTTGCCGTGAAATATGGCACATTATCACTTGGTCTTATGATAAAGGACACTCAAAAAGTCCATCCATCACTAAGCAAGCCATGTGGTAAGCGTAGTATACCACCGGAATATCTTCAGTCTGAGAGAGCAGAAGGAGAAGTCCCCACAGACCCCATTTAGCCTTCCAAAATATTGTCGCCTTATTGTTTAAGGAGATTGATGCCTATCTCAAAAGCTGACTACACACCTGATACTCAGCTACCAAAACATGAATCTCTGTTGGCACTCTCAGTGTTACTGAGGGAAAACTCTGTAAAGGAGACATATCCAGAGACCTACAGAGAAAGGAGCAGAGAATAAATCAGAGGCAGTTAAAAAAGAAAAACAACAGGCATCTGCATAAAATGAGAATCTAAACTGATGCCAAACCAGTGTATACAGGATTGGAAAAAAGTCACCAGTCTTTAGCAGTAATAGGAGTCAAGCTCAATTTGATGTGCCAAATTGAAAAGTATTCAGTGTTTTTTAGGAGTTAGGACAGGATCTTGAAGTGGATTTGTGGTCACCTTTATCACACCTGGCAGAGTGGAAATGCTGGGAACATGATCACGATTACAGTGTTCCCAGCAGAAACTGAAATGCGCAGCAGAGGGACTCCCAGGCACCGAGGCAGTGGCTGATGACAGTTTCTGCTGTAACAGGAAGTGTTGAAGAAGAGGGAGTCCCCAGCCATGATTCTGGACGGTGGCAGGCCCCAAGGAGATGCTGAGAACAGCATATTAGCCTGAATGCAGATAAGCTGAAGCTTGCAGAGAAGGGTGACCTGAACATCTGTAAACTTTTGACTGCTTCCAATTATGCCTCAGAAAACTTAGAGTCACTAAGGAAATGTCCAGAGCAAAAGTGGTGAAGGATTTCTAGGGGTTCATAGAGAAGATAAACTGCTGGATTCTTCTTGTTTATCCTCCCACCTCTCAAAACGCAAGGATCATCTAAGCAGTTAAGGTGCAGAGACACCATTTGGCAGCAATCAGAGCCCCATGTGATGGGGTAAAGGCGATCCAATGCAGGGAACCAGTCCCAAATTGCTATAAACCCCTGGAACAGATAGAGCCACAGAGAGCTTGGAACCACACTGCTGCAAAGTCAGCACCTTGGGCACTTACTGGTGGAGCCCTGACACAACTGGGCTGGAGTCAGATAAACAAGGAGCTACTGCTGCCCCTGTGTAGATGCGGGGGTGGGACAATCCCATCACGTCACTCTGGGGCAAGGCATAAAGATGCAGTGTGAGCTCCAGCAAAAAAGAAAGAATGCTGAGGAAGTGCTGAGTGGGTGGGATGATAAAGGCATTAAAACAGTTTGTACACAGAGTGTGTGGCTGTACTGGAAGGAAGAAGGATCAGAGGCATCGCCTGTCTTGTTACTAGGCAAAGGATTGAGTGTTGTTTGTGTGTGCACATGTGCAAGATGGGATTTTATTTAAAGCAGGACAAACAGTAATCCCTGCAGATAAAAGAGCTGACATCAGGAAATGAATAACTTCATACCTAGGGATAGAGGGTGCTTTATTTGAGCCAGACTGTTTCCATTGGCCAGGCACCAATGTGCATTGCAGAGCTTGTATGACCCAGCGTGACGGGTGTGCAGGGTACACTGATCAGTTATGATCTTCCAAGATGCCTTTGCAAATGGTCATTTTTAAGGACAGGAGATGGACAGTCTGCTTTCTGAGAGGTGACTCTGGGGGAAGCTCTGGCAAGAACTGATCAGGAGTGAAGCAGCGCTTTTCCACAGTATGGCATGGCTAACACGCTGTGCTCTGACACGACTCATAGCACGCAGCAGCAGAGTTTATGCGATTCAGCACTTAACAGGGCAGATTTGAGCACCAGATGTCTTGCCGTGGGTATCAAAAATGAAAAAGAGCGAAAGCAAACAAAGTTGGCAGCATAAACAGCGGAGGGACTGATTGCAAAAACAAGACAGTCAGGAAGAGATCCTTACCTGCCAAAGCTGGGCCACAGCAATGCGTTTTCCCTAAGACTAGACGGGAAGTGAGGAATGCATCGAGTGAAGAAGAAGGTGTGTGTGTGGTGGGGGGGGCGGGTGTTGCAGTCCAGCAGCCAGGCTGTAGAAGCACTTCTTACACTAAACAAGCCACTCACAGTAAAAAAAAGGAAGAAAAGAGACAGTCATTTGTTCAAGCCGGAGCAGATATGAAGACAGACAGCGAGTAGCAGCACGGGTAATCGCCAAAGGAAAACAGCTGCAATCTGTCAGGGGCCATAGGTAATAACTACAGTGACAGGACAGTGGTAAAGGAAAACTGAAGATAGCCGCAGAGCTGGGAGAAACGACTTGACGTGACCTGAGTAGAGACCAAGGAAGTGCAGGACCTCACAGAAGACATCGTCACCAAGCTTCTTGTGCAGCCTAGCAGCACGAACGGGAAACGGGGAATAACTTGAAAAGTCCGGGGGAAATCAAGAGCCCTGCAGTAAGGGGTTCCGTCTCTCTTGGAGGGAGTCAGGATCTGCAGCCTCAGCTCTAAGTCTGCAAAAAGCTTGAAAGAACCACACAAGGGCAGAAAATGCTGAGCGGATAGTTCAAGTGCCTGTGTTTATGGCACAGGATTGGAAATTCTCACTGCTACTGTCGTCCTTCTGTGATGAAACCTCCCAGCGCAGGTTGCTTTGCAGAGATGCTTTGGCAGCGGGGCTTCCTCTTGCATTATTATCAGCATGCAGGAGAGGCAAAAATGCCCAGCAGGGTGTGTTTCAAATGTATACTTACCTTATAGCCTCAGTTTAGAGTTACAGTTGTATGCCCTCTTTCAGGAATAGGATGGTTTCTTTTTGAAGTGCTTGCTGACCTGCCTGGCCAGAATGGTTGTTATATACTGGAGAGACAGCTGAAGTGAAGCAGAAGCAATTATTTATATAAAAAGAAGGAACCTGAATAAACAAAGATACTGGCAGCTACTGTGTATTAAAGTGAAAGACCCAGATGCTTTGAAGCCTTGTCCTAGGTGATTGTAAGCGCTTCAGAATAATTCTAGGTCTTACCCAAAATGAAGGCAGCTAGGCACCCCTCAGAGACTATTAGTCCATCAATGTCCAATCTTTTCTGTGCCTTGGGCACTGCTATTGTTCTAGCTTCTCAATGTTGCTTTTTTGCGTCTTGTCCTACTTATGTCTGGGCCAGGGTCTATTTTGGCCTCTAGAGGTTTGTGACCTGTTCCTTTTCAGCAGGACTTGGGCCTCCCCACATCTGCACGGTCTATGGCAGAAGGGAATGGTCTGCTTTCTGTTGTGTGCATTCTTTAAGTGTTCTTTTAGATCTTAGCACTCAAGTACTGAGAACCTCTCTTTATGATTTATTTTCCATTGACGTCTCAAAATCAAGTCTCACGATATTTAAAATACCAGTGAGAGCTTAGTGAGCACATTGCAGTAGGGACATTACACTTTCCCTCTCTACATGGCAACTTGCTGATTTATTTACAAATTGCTTGCCTTTTGAATTTCTAAAGCTTTTGCCCCATTACATCCCACATTTCAAATCCTTGTGCATTATGTAGAAAAAGAGAAAGGACATTCATCTGCATTACCTCCTGTCTGTGTCCCATTGCCTCAAAGCAGTAGTCCACCAGTTAGTATTCAACACTGTACAGCAGTATTTTCTGACTTTAATAATGCCGAAGGATTGATCCCAGGATAATGATCCCATTGTACTATGCAGCAGAGAAACACATTGCTAATGCAAGGCATGCCAGGAAGAGCCTTTCAACAAGATGCAGACAGCAGTAAGTATGGAAAGATGTATGTTGTAGGGCAAACATAACAGCACAGTGCAAAATAGCTTGCCAGCAGATACTTTAAGATGTTCTGCTAATAACAGTGTATTATAAAAGGCAAAGACATGCACTAGGATTCTCCAAATCTGAGTCAGAATATCGAACCTCTGTTCTTACTCAGCCTTAATGAGTATCTTCTATTTCCTGCACTCCAAGAGGTGCTTTGGAACAGGTAAACTCCTGGCCAAAGCCGGTTGCCCAACATGGGACTGCAGCGACATAATCCTGGGTAAACATCTCAGCCACTGTGACGTATGGCAGGAGCCAGCAAACACACTTGTGGAAGGATGCTCGGTGTCTGCCTGAAACCTGAAGGTGACGCAGTAATTGAACCAGCAGGCATGCTTTTTCAGGAGGCACAATCTTTCTTCCACTCTCAACCCACTCGCTACCGTTATTTGTATTCAGAGCCTGTCCTCCAGTGATGATCTTTGATTTCCCTTAATCCTCATTGATACAGCTTAAAAACATAAACCTTACACTTGACTCTGTCCTCATAAGCCAACACCTTGCCTACGGAGCCTTCCATGAACTGGATGAAATGGAAGGCAGCCAACCTAGCTGCAAGAAGAGATAATACCCACCACCCCGGCCTTCTGTGTCCTAGCATGTTTTATGTGTGGCAAATCCATCTCTTTTTCCACTTTCAATTAATATAGATTTTTTTTACCCATTTGTTTATAATTTTTCAGAATTCAAAAGCTACCACTTACATATTGATGGACAGATTTCAGATTTCCTTATGAAAACTTTTCCTAGGCCTGTACTAGGTCACTGTGCGTAGTTCTGTGAGGCCGTTTTTCTACAACAGCGAAGCAGTAGAAAAGTAATGATGACATTTTGTTTGATTAATAAAAAGAAACAGAAACATAATCATTAACATGTGATATTGGATGATAACTTTATCTGTAATACTAGGTCTATGTTTAGGTATCTTGTATTGTGGGGGGAAAAAGCAGAGATTGAAAATGCATCGAATATAGCAACTGAAGATGGTGAATGGTATAAAAAAAAAAGCAAATGTGTAAAAATAAAGTATTTCACCATAAAACAAATCCTTCTTTAATTAGCCACTTCAATTTATTAAATTTATCAGAAATTGTGATTAGTTTCACATTATCCACAGCTGCAAGTTTTTCAGAGTTAACTTTATTTGAAATGGTCACACTTTTAGCACCCAGGTGCATGTGACTACGCATATCTCATTGGGTTGCTACCAGCTCAAAAATCAGCGCGTGGAGCAGAACTTTGACCTTTCTGCTGCAAAATTGGAGGAAACAATCAACCAAAGGAGATAAAGGAGAACCCTCATTAAAAAGGAAGTGGTACGTGGCAATAGGGAACAGAAATCAAACTCGTTCGTGCAAAGATACACTTTGCCAACTGGCCCACGAAGGACAAAGGACTCTACTTATTTAGCCAGCAAGATGAAGAATCCGTGAATTATAACTTGGAGCATTAAATTAATCAGAATACTGTTATGTGTTATTACAGCAGTGGTTGGAGGGACCACTCGGGTGTGGAATCCTGCTTTGCCAAAACGCTGTAGGAGCAGACCAGGCTGCTCTTTTATGCCATCCAGGGGAACAACAAAGACATCCAGTGACATTAACACCAAGTAAGTACAGAACAATCAAAGGAGCTATTTCTTCGCATAAATTGAAAGTCACCACTGTATTGAGGACAAGCACAAGTCATATGTTCCTCTTAAGTCCTACTTAATCCCTGCTTTGAGGATTTAAAGGACATTCAAGTGATTCATAAGCCCTGCGCATGTTCTCTGCACAAGAATGATTTTTACCCACCACAGAGTCAGCTGAGCCATGGAAAATTCTGCAGTGGGTCGCTTCAGTGGAATAATACTGCTGTGTTCAAGAAGGTCTGACTGTTGCAGCTGTGGCTTTAACATCTAACACACTGATAATCAAAACTCATCCTTTATGGTGTGCACTGATTCCCCAGAGGGTTCTGGAACGAATGTATGTCTCTTACCGGCATCACTACATATCTGGCTGGGAAAATAAGTCAAGGAGGAGCTTCTACCAAAGCATCAGGCACCACCGTGGAGTAAAGGCAGGAGGTCTCTTCTGACAGTTCATTGATCTGATCCAGCATGGCAAACTTTCTGTTTTCCACCAAAAAAAATGGATAGAAAAATGTCTGTTTGTTTGCAGACAATATGGCCAATGGGGAAATGGGCCAGAGTAAGTAAGAGAGTGCCTAAATGTTGCTGCTTTTGAAGGTAACAACCAGACTGTGAAAGATGGCTTCAGATATCTTTTGCATACCGTATGTGAATTTGTTTTGCTTGTGTTTCTGGTTTATGCATCATTATGGTAATCTGTTATTGTTCCTCTTGCATGTTATTTTGCAGGCCCTTTGGCAGTGACTCTTGCATCTATCACAGCTCAGTTTTGCAGCATACAGTGGAAAGGAGATTATTCTGATCTATAATTCTGTCAAATGGCACTCCTCAAGATATTGTATAAGCTTATAAAGGTGAATTTATGCTTCTGGCTTTTACTTCTCTTGTGTCTCAGACACTTTGATGCACAAGAATCTTTCAATAAAAGGAAATAAACATGCACGGCACAACTTGCTAGGGCCATGAGCTCTCAGAGTTTCTTTGTAGCGAGACTGGAACTTTCATTTCTCCTCTCTTAAAAGGAAAAAGAAAATACCCAAAGAATGTACATCTGACATGAAAATTGCATCCTGATTTTGGTAACAGTTTAAAAGGCAGGAGAACAGATATTCAAACACACTGAAAGACAAAGAGAAAAATTGGTCATGAAAAAGTATCAGAGACAAACTCCAGACAGAGCAATCTTTTTTTCATCCACAGAAAAAATCAAAAAGTGGGTGGAGGAGTGCAAGCTCATGGAGCCACTACCCTTCTCTGCTAGAGAGACTGTGTGGTCCTTGAGAATGTGAAAGAATGACAATGCGTCTGACAGCATGAAGTGCTAGATGCTGAAATCTAGATAGAGTTCTAGATGCTTGATGCTATTGCTAAAACCCTGGTCCCCTTCTGACCCTCAGCAGCAGTGTTAGCTTGGTCCAGATGCTTTCTTTTCTTTTCCTTCCCATCTTCCATCATTCCTTTTCTATGTAGATTGCAATCTCTCTGGAGGAAGAGTTTACTACATGTCCGTGCCATAACTCACTCAGGTGACCCTGATTCTGGGCCAGTAGAGGAATACAAAAATCTTCAGCTTGACACTCAGCAGCACAGCTGGAAAGCTGGAGAGGGACTAATAGCACTGTTTGTTCCTAATGGAGCATGACCTCTGTCTCTGTCCAACTTTGATCACTTAAGAAAAGAAATCTTTCCTAGATCCTTTTGTGCTGCTTTCCTTACTGTGGTGTACTTTTTTGTTACTGGATGGCTCCCCAGCTGCGGCAGAAACTCCCACCACTCTGTCCCTGCTGAGAGGAAACGGTTCTTCCCCGCCAGTAGAGGTGTTCTTAACGCAATTATAAACCAGACTTATCTCCTGTGCCATAAGGCATATTGCATTTACTCCGGTTATTTTGCAAGAAATGGTGATCCAAAGCTCCACGGTCTCACTGCAGCCCTCCTTTCCTTCAACACCTATCATAAGTCCTCTCCCATGATTTCATCCTCCACCTTGCAGCCATCCTCAGCCATGCTGGAACACCTTTCGCTTTGCAGCAGATGGCAATGCAGTACGGCCCGTTGCCAAGATGAGCCGGTTCATTTTTCCATCATCTGCATCTTACTATGAAGCAGCAGAAAAAGAGGGGGGAAAAAAAAAACAAAACCAAACCACTTGGCAGATGATCTGTGGCAGGTATCTCCTGTTGTGGGGCTCTCAGCAATCTGAGCACACCGATTCAAATAACTGAGAAATAAGCAAATGAAGAAGTCCAGAGACAGCATGCAGCTGGTCCTTATTGACATGGTTGGCATAACCTTAAAGAGAAACTACAGAGTTAGGTAAAATCCCAACCCCTGATTCTTAAACAGCTCTTATTTTCCCATGCTCTTGACAGGGGAGGGGCAGACCATTTGCCCTCAATGCGGTATTTGAACAGAGCATTTTCTTGAAGATCTCCAACGAGATTTGTGTACCTTTCATATCTGCTCTCTTCCCCTACTTTTACCACATCACGTCTCAGCATTAGCCTGGCTAATGCACACGTGCGTGGCTGTGTGACTGCACATGAAGTTGTAAAATTAAAAGCTTTAGTTTTTAACAAACAAGTCTAAAAAACCTTTTAGTTGCAGCAAAAAGAGAAGCGACCTTCTAATGGGGAATCAGATGTCATGGCAAGGAGTGCACAAAATATCTACAGACAGTCTGAAGCAGCAACTCTGAAGAGGGTGAGAACCACCTTTACTAGTTTCTCAGTTACCTGGGGAAAGCCAATAATAGTGTAGGGTTTGCAAAGGGAAAAATCAGGGGTCATTTACTAAACGAGTTCCTGTGTGAGTCAAGGACACAAGGCAGCGCTACTGAACATGCTCTTTGACTCTGCTTCAGTCCTACATTGCCTTGTCCTTACCAGCATCCCAGGAAAGTGGTGCCTCTGTCCCTTAGATGCTTCACCATTTTTCCATCTTCTTGAGGAGCACCTGTAACACACCATCAGCCTTTCCAGTTGCTGAGGCAGAGCTGGGCCAGCACATGCATTCCTTTCACACAGACCCTGGTGAAATTACTCCACTGGATCCTTGGCTTGGACCCGATTTTGTCTGGTGAACAGGGCAGGCAAGGGAGGTATCATGGTAGTTCAGGGATAGGTCATCTCATATCTTCATCAAGATATCTCTTGATGAAGCTCCCAAAAATGGCACCTAGGGTATTCTGGTATTGTCAGAGTATCATTTGTACCAATGGTAATGCCATTTCTGATGTTTTTAATAGAACACGGTATTAATCTGACTGACCTTCTGCCAATGGCAAAGCTGAGAAAGATTGATTATGGTGGTGCTGCCATTTCATATCAATACAGTGTTTTTTAAACTTTCCGTCATCCTTTACATCCGTAAGATTCTCTAGCCTGAGGATGTGATGGGAAAAAGAAACAGAGAAGCGATAACAAAAGTTGGGGATGGTTATCTTGTTATGGTTACCAAAACCCAAAGAAAAATAACAAGTGAGGTAAATGCCTCAAGTGTACAAGTGTGAAGCTACAAATCTGACTTTTCTCTGTACAGCATGGAGTTGAAAAATAAATCCTGAAACACAAATTATATTTTGCTACGTGCTTATTATTCAAACAGTCAGAGTTATTTCAATTTAAGGTATCAAGTAGAATTTTATTTCTCATTCCCTCTACATGTTTTTAATCACTTAAGGAAAATAAGGAGCTTTCAACTAGCTCAGTCTCACATCGTGCTTATTAGTACAAATTTATATTTTCTAGAGACAGGAATTTCCAATTTCCACTTTTGGAGCTAAGCAACATTTCCCATGTCCTCAAAATAACAGACCAAAGCTTCATAAATAAAAGCACAACCTTCCTTGCCTTGTGAAACCCTGAATCTGTATTAGAAATGGGTATTCTAAGCTCCCTCAATAGTAAATAGAGAGAGATGGACACTTCTAGATGATGATTCCCATTCCAAGAGCTGAAGAATTTTACAGAGGTCCCTGTTCCTGCTCTTCTACCTTGGGTCCCTTCGATGCTAGGACTTTGGCAGAAGACGAGAGCTGAAGAGCCTCATTCAAGCTCTTAGTGCAGTGCAGAGCCATGGTCTCAGGTGGATTTGCTTCTCATTGAGGATGCCAGAAGGGGGGAAAAAAATCATCAGGTAGGTGGGATACAGGTCTCAAGGAGGAGCCTCCAGCAGCAGGCAAGTTAGCAGAGCTAAGAGACGGAGAGCAAAGTAAGGATATACCTTGTGTTGTACTAACCTGGAGTTCGCTCAGAGCTGGTTTTATTATAGAGTGAGAGTTTGTAACGTGTGTTTTGGCTGAATGGGGACCACCCAAGTGCCACAGTGCTCCAACCATGCTCACTTGCTAGCAATTTCTGGAGGAGAGGGTGCGTGTCTGTTCCCTTTGGCAGTGCCTTGGTGAAAGCAGCTCTTCGCGGGCAGCATTAAACCAATTTTCAGCCTGTGGGATGGATCCCACTACAACTACATTAAAGCAATTTGGGGATTTTGGCAATCCCCTTTATATTTTTAAGGTAAAGATTTACATTGATATTTTCAAAGTTTGATGACTCCAAAGGTGTTGCAAATTTTAGCTTCCCTTTTTTTTTTTAATGCAATTGAACCAGGAAATCTATTGCACAAAGCAGTATATTTCAACTTATTTACAGTCATCATTTTCCAGGGAGTTTGACAAAGTGTTCAAAGTAAACAGCATTTCTGCTACCATGTACAATAAAGGCAATGCTATATTGTAAATCAAATTAGGCAAAAGATAGCATCATTTCAGCATCCAAAATAATTATTTGGGCATTAAAAAAAAAACACCAAAAAAATGGAAAAAATGGGAAATGCAGATATCATAGTTAAAATGTCAATTTCATCTTCTCGTGTCAGGAACTTTAATTTTTGTTATAGATCAGCAATATTCTATTGTGGTGCATACTTGTGAAATACCCATAATAATTTTTTTGTTTGACTTGAAAACAAAAAAAGACCATGAAAACTATTTCAGCTAAGTCCACAGGATCCTTTCATTTTTCCAGATACATACAAAACTCAAACCACTTGCAGTCGAAAGCACTTTTCCCAATACAGTGGGATTCACGTAGGCTCTGCGGAATGAGGTTTTGACTCCTGTAAATCAGGATTGTTGTGCCTGTGCAAGTCTGTGCAAGTTTAGGATATTGTCACCTCCAGCCGGTCATCCTGCCGTCTGCCAGAGAGTACCACCTATGTAACAGGAATAGCATATACAAGTGTATACCTAGACCAAACTCACCTACCTGAGCAGTTTAAGTTGATATCTTGGAGTGCAATCCAGAGAAGTTAAGGAAAGAGTTTTCCTATGCTGCTTCTACTATGGGTGAAGCAACAGTAGAAAGTCAGGGTGGACAGTTGGAGGCATATTTCAAAGCACCGCGGTTAGACTCTACAAAGCTTCCAGAGTCCAACACCATTTGTTTTCCTGAGCTGCAAGAAACTGCTGGACACAGAAATTTCTGCATGGGTGAACACAGGCATTGGCCCGCTGGATATAGTTAAAAGGACAGCAAAAATTACAGGATACCATTCTTCAGTCACAGGGTCTTAGGCAAGACTCCATGAAAACTGGACAGTGTGAACAGAAATTTGAAGACTGATTCTAAAGATTTATCAGTTCAATGCATCGGTGTTTGACACACTCCAGATACTCCAGACTCTTGGAGACAGGTATTTTACTATGCATTTAGTGGTTTTCAGGCACTGAACTTCTGTGTTTAACAAGCTATTTTTCCTCCAGTGCTCTGAGTTCCTGTCCCAAAAATGAAAATAATCACACTAAAATGTTGTACTTCCGAGTATATTTTTCCCAAACTTCCTCTGTGTATTTTTCAGGTTTAAATAAAGCTGACTTAAAAATATTACCTGTTAAAGGTAAAGCTAGCAATAGCTTCCATGCCAGAAGCAATTCATGCTAACTGCATGCTTTGAATGCAAGGCTGTCCTCTAGGAATACTTATATACACTGGAAATGTGCAGAGATGGAAATGGAAATAGAAAAAAGCCTTGAACAGCCATTTCACACAAGCTCTTAATTTGAGCTTTCTTATCCATAGAGAGTAGTGATGAAGAGTAAGTTCAGTGGCATAAACTTAAATAGTACCTAGAGTATTTTGCTATGGTATATTTTCTTTCTGTGACTATCACAAGTAGATGTTATATGTCAAAATGTAATTTCAAACACGGTTATTTGCTTCAGAGTGTTATCTTTTACTAGTCAACATCTGTTATGCTAAATGATTATCGAGGCTATCAGCACATTTGATCTTGTTAATAACCACGTTTCAAGCCAATATGAGCCAAGATATTTCTATGTGGCTAATAACTCAGTTATTTCATTGCCAGATGTACAGGAACTGCGAGCACCAACCAAAAGCCCAAGGATCCAAAATTTACCAAAATTGTAACTTACCATCTTAAACTGAAATGTGAAAGATGCCATTTAGGATGATCAAATCAAAGCAACACCTGCCTCCCTCCTTCCTTCCCCCACATGCAGATAGTGTAAACAGCAAAGAAAATTAACTGTTGTCACTCAGGAGCAGTATTGCAATAGTATTTCTGTGTGTGAAAAACACTACAATAATCTGATTTGCACATGTCCGTGGATCAAAAGATCCCAATCACTGGAAACTGCAATTCTGATGCACTATTGGGACTCTTCGATGGACAACTTAGACTTAACTAATCTGCTCCATTGAGGGTGAGGAAGTTTGTGAGAAAGTGATTTTTTTCAATATAAAAATTGATTTCTGCAAAAATTCCATTTTTTGCAGGAAACTTTATCAACATATATGTCCTGGATTATTGGGAAACCCTAAAAAAAAAGTTTGAAATTCAGCCTGGACTAAATAAACTGTATTGCTGAGCTACTCTTACTCTTGTCTCTCAGATCAATTCAATGCTAAGTTGTAGTACTCCACAGGATTCATTTGCCTCCTGGCAACTGTAGCTGGGAAATCTCATGCCCTCATGTTCCCCATGTTCATTCTGCACCTTCTAACAGGAAATTATTGTGGTAATACCACAAGGCTGATAGAAAGGGAGCACTGAAGATACAGCCTGTCCAGAAAACATGGCACATAGAAGGCAAAAGTGAAAGGGCATCTGGAGGATATGGATTGAGAGCAGTGTGCTTTGCTTATCCCTGATGATGAAGAGAGGGAGCCAGGGACCAAGTGTCCCCCTCATTCTGTCTCCCGTCTCAGAAAGCGAGCAGGTCCCCGAGGCCCAGATCCAAGAACGACCTCTGGAGAATTGCTGCACAGGGCAAGAGGGCCAGATGTGCAGTGGAGATGCAAGAGAAATAAGACAGAGTGCAGATGGTCAAACTGAACTGAGACCAAAGCTCTGAGTTATAAAGAAGTGGGGAGGTGAGAACATGTTAGTAGAGCACAGGCTCCATTTCTTGCCCTGCTTCACCTTTGACCAAACTCACCCCATCACAGAGAAAGAAAAGCTCCAGTATTGCTCACTCTGCAATATTCAAGTCTTTGGAGAGCGGTGGTGGAGAAGGGGCAGCACATGTTTTCTCTAGGTAATCTTAATGCAGCCTATGATCCACACACTATTAACCACGACTCCTAGCTCTATATCACAAGAGCTGAATAAAGACCAGAAAAAAGTGTTGGCAAGAGAAGGATGAAAGTCCAGCAACATTCTCCATGAACTCAGTAAGTTCTCTTAGCCAAAGCAAAAGAACCTCTCTTAGCCAAAGCAAAACTAAAGCAAGCCTTTTGAAATTATTTAATAATGACTGTGAGATGAGCTGACTATTGGGTTATCTACTGAGATCTGAATGAAAAGAAGATCCTCAATACCATCAGACATGATTGTCTCCAGCCATCAGAACTTTTCATACAGAGATGCCCCTCGTTTGTTCTTTGTGGGGTTATTTTTCAAGATTTAGATTCTGTAGTTACCGAGAAAGACAGGCTGATATCACAGGCTAAGCAGGAACTGCAAACTGACGGTGCAAAGACACTAGCTAGATATCATTTTTCTCAGAGTATATAAAGTATCATGGTTAGACATGAAATTTTAGTTTCATGCCTCTGCGCCCAAGCAGGGTACTAGTCAAGCAACATTTTCATGGGATCACAAAATGAAAGTCACACCAGGGCATCCTACTTAAGAGAGGATTACAAAATTCATCAAATAATGTTTATCCAGGCATAACCAAAATAATACACGTTAATTACACAGAGCAACTTTTAACAACACCCCTATGGATGACACACAAATGGTGAAAATGATAGCTGCAGAAAATCCATACTGTTGTACTGGGAGAGGAAAGCATTTTCAGTTGGAAAAACTACAACTCTTGCCATTAAGCAGTGTTGTCTCTGTTTTTATTCTTCATGCTGTTGCATTATGGTGTCAGGATAACTTCAGTACTCAATGTAACTTCCCTTCAGTGCATGGGAAGGGAAAGAAATGAAACCAGTAAGACCCAAGCCAACAGAGGTGCATTCACCCATGTAATTTTATTGGCTTCAGACAGATGCAAATAAGCGGGGTACTACTCATATCCACGTATCATAGGTGCACTATAATATTGAATGTCATGTGTCCTATAGTAACCCTCAAGGAAATTTTCCTTTACATCTGGTGGAAAGAAGCCTATACGTTTGCAGCAGGCTTGCCACCACCTCAAGCCATAATTTAAATAAAACAACACAGGCCAAACAATGCTTTAGCCTTTTGCTCTTTGGATAATATTACCAGGTCTCCCAGGCTTCAGTATAAGGAGCTTAACTCTGCAGCATTATTGTGACTAATCTCATCAGAGACTACTGTGGCAGCCAAGCTCCCCTAAGACAGCCTAGGGGAGGATCCCGGGGAACAAGTGAAAGGCAGATGGGGAAGCCCTGTGTAAAGCATATGAAATAAACATTCAAGAGCTCAACAGAAATCCCAGATAAACACCAAGTCTAGTCTCCAGGCCTCTTTGGACCCCCAGAAAATCAAAATCTCATTTCTACTCTTTTGTAGACTGAGGGAAGGTCAACATGTGTCAGAGGAATCCATTGTGGACGTGAATGTATATGGGACATTTCCTACTAGGCTTCCAATTAATTTAAGATCCATTTTACACATCGGAAGTGCTACTGTGGTAGCAGTGAGTTCACCAAATAATGTGACTCCATCATCGTGAAAATTACTTCAGTGTGGACCTCAAGGCAGCACAAAGTTGCCTTATGCAGAGATTCATTTAAAAAGACCTCTCTTTTTGTTTTCTTTCTGTAGGGAAAAAAAAATCATTTGGCTGGAAGTAATGGGATAATAAGAGGAGAACTCCACCCTAGGTTGCAGTGGACACCCAAAAATCTGGGACGTTTCAGATTATCCTAGAACTTCCAAAAGAGAGCAAGACAGACACTTATACCATAACAAGGGCGAAAGGCATAGATCCAGCCCACCGGAAGAGATGGGTAGAGACCCCGGCAAGGTTATGAATCTTCAAGAGAGAAAGGTGCATTGGTGGGAATCTGCTGTAAAACGTTTCTCTGGCTACAAGCTTCCAGAGTCATCTAAAATGTGCTGTCTCCAGTGAATTTCATCCATATTCTGGGAAATCACCCGCTAAGGCAACATTTTTTTAGCTAAAAAAAAAAAAAAAGACAATCTTATGGAAAGCTTGGGTTTCTGCAGGTATGTAGGCACTGAAAAATGAAGGTCATGAAGACTGGACAAAAACACATCTCCGCGTGATCCCAGTATACAGGTGGGCCTAATCTTCAGAACTGTTGCGAGACTTGTCAGAAGAATAGGGATGGCTGGCTGGGAAAACATGAAAATGCATGACAGAGTAAACATCTATCCATTCCTATCCATCCATTCATTGATCTTGTACATGTCCTGACAACAAGATGTGCCTCTAGCTTCCTTTCTTTCTCCCCTCACACATCAATCCAGGCAGTTACTGGACATCATAATTATAGTAAGCTCTTAAATCCCAATAAATACTACCAAGCTGGCTACTCAGAGGCTTCCATGCCATCAACTTTCTAACACAGTAACGATGATTAGACTATATCGCATCTGACTGCTTTTAGAGGTTTACCGTTTGATTAGACTTGGGGGGAGTGAGGAAATGCTGGCAAAAATGGGGAAGGAGATACTTCAGCTTGGAAAGAGATTTAGAGGCTGTGTTTCCAAATTTTGACATTAAAAAAATTGGCAGAATAAACATATAGACATGCCTGTTATTAGGGACTGGTGTTTTTCAAACATGGCAGTGACAGAGCAAATGATGCCTCCGCTGCTGTGTGGGCTCTGGGATACCCAGTGCTGTAGAAACTTAGTTTACCACTGACTGATTCAGGTCCTGCAATATGAGCTCAATTTCTCAGCCTGTCCTTGTCAGGAAGGCAAAAGGCTTGGCTTACTACTTGCACCGTGGCTGTGTCTAAATTGGATTACCCAGCAACTCCAGTGGAAGTGCTCAAGGTTTTCACTCCCAAGAGCAAAATCAGAACCAGGGTGGGGGGCAGTGAAAACAGGACCAGGAAGGTAGCACCTCCCACCTTCCAACCTGCATGTTGGCCAGGCATTGCCTCCACCTTATATCAGTCCCAGACAGTCCTCGCCTGCCTCCTTCTTCCACCCCATCTGGTCTGCATCCAAATCCAGGAAAATTGTATGGCTGCCTCCAAGTTTGTTGTCTAGCATAGTTCACCATAAAGTTTAGGAAATAGAAGCTAGTTCCTCTTCCATCTAAACTTTACAGAACTCAAACGTTTCCCCAGCCCCTAGGACTCTGAGGAAAATGCCTTCTGTATCTCAGATTTCTCACGATTCAGAGCTTGCTCAAAGAGACCTCCTCTCCAGCACATCTCACAAAAGGCACCTTTAAGTTTTGCCGCTTTGACATCTTTCCATTCTGCAGCAGGAGGACTAGGATGAGAACAGGAGGGAAACAGACAAGATCAGTGAATGTCTGGGACTCCAAATGGCTGAAAGGTGAAGGAAGGATCCTGGCACATGGCAAGTCAGGAAAAAAGCCTGGGAAGGGTTGGTACAACTGCAGGTAAGAGCAGCATGCTTTGAGTGGAGGAGGGCTGAAGAGGATCAATAGCGTTGCAGGGGCAATAAAATCTTTAGATGGCTATGTGTGAATACTGTGAAGAAAGAAGAAAGCATCAGCAGGTCCTTCTTCTGAATCCAATAAGTGACTATTACAGAATCTGGATGTCAGCACATACATCAGTACCAAGTGATCTGCACATATTTTGCCTGCTGTTAGTGCCGTGAAGCTCTGTGTACAGCAAATGGTGATTCATAAAGGATGTGTAAGGCCCAGCAGTCTGTAGCAAGAGCAGTGGAAGCATGTCAAGGCCATGGCAGCCTGTGAGTTCTTCATGTCACGCAGGACTGGAGTAACTTGCCAATAACTTTTCCTCCTCATTTTCCATTAATGTTTGTCCAGATGTCCACAAAGGGATGCCACACTTCTGACCATAATCAAAGTTCATTGAATGCCCAGGTGATACTACACCAAGATGCAGCTTCTCATTTGGGGCAGAATTCCTTCTGAAAGTGCAAAGATCAAAAATACCAGCAGCGTTACATGCTTCACTCTCTCTGGTGCAAGTATTGCGATAGCTGTTGCAAAAAGTGAAGGCATGTATTCACAGACACCCACAGACTCACATACGCATCCATCAAACACTCACCTAAGACTTTCAGCACACAGTTTTTTAAATGTTGAAGTCAATCCCAAGAAGAGTTCAATCCCAAGGCAGAGTTCACTAAATAAGGTCTGTGTTTCCAAATTTTTCCCAGTTCATCTCCAATGGTTAGCACTGCCACAGCTCTTCATAGAAACTTAGGCTCTGGTTGTGCGTGACACTGAGGAAGGTTTTTAGAGAGATGTGTTGACTTTAGTAGGGCTTGCAGGATTTAGCCTGTAGAAGCAATGTATAGGGTATGGCTTTATGAGCCAATAGGGTAGCTGTATAAAATGGCACACTTGGGAAATGATACGGCAGTCAGGAATAAGAGACAGTTTACTTCAGTTCCAGTCTCTGAGATGGCAATATCAGGTGCCTGCAAATGCATATGACTGTGACAAAATGAAAGAGGCCGAAGATATGTCAGCTGAAGAGGAAATCAGTTGAAATGGTCAGCCTGATTTTCTTCAGCAAATGGCAGGTCAAAGGCTTGACCACCGAGGAAGAAAAAAGGTAGGTTTGATATTGAGATTATTTTATATTCCTCATGTCATTCATGACTGATCTACAGAAAGAATGTTTCTACTACTGTGAAGTGCAATATACCTTTCAGCCCATGCTTACTTGTTGTTTATATGCCTACACACTTCCACTGACACTGAATATATTTAGAAATAGCTGTTGGTATAAATTTCAGCATCTCCTTCTGAAAAATGGAGCCACTTCTAGAGCAGAACATGGCAGCCGTTTAGCAACACATAGCACTCCCGTGCATCACTTTAGGCTACGAAGGATTGCAGATTACCATATCTAGTTGCCATTGCAAGATGAAAGCTTAGATAGGTAGGCTATAATTAACCGCATTGAATTTGAGCGGTAAGCTAAGGTTAATGGTCCTACAACACTTGAGAATAGTGTAACTGATCTCTTAGAGAGCGTAAGTGATTAGGATATCAGTTTGTGTCACTGGAAAACTAGTGCTGTCAGCACCACAGTGTCCACTAACAGTGTACACAATGCACCAGTTCAGTACCAACCTAATGGAATAGATGTGCTTAATACCACATTTTCCAGAACCTTTACAAGCAGGGACATAGACTGACTCCATGACCTTTTGTGTTTGTCACAACCAGATGAACTGCTCAAATAGGGATTCGTACATCTCATAATAATCCCTTCTTTTCCTCCACCTCCCAAGGTCAGGTAACGCTGCTATCCTCATTTCATTGGAGATGGCATTAAGCAAAGAAGCTACACGAGCTAAGCCTGAGACAGAGCTATGCTATATTGCCTAAGCCACAAGCGATTAGCATGATGCTGCATCCAAGATGGTAAAGCCTGAGCCACAGAGGATATGGCATATCGAGATCTCTATGTTAATGTGGACTTGCACTTACAGACTTGCCCTAACACCACAAAGAAGATAACTTGGAGGAGGAAAGAAGAGGAAGGAAATTAAAGACAGATCAGATTAACCCCAGGGTGGGATTCCAGCATGGAAGAATCCATCCCTGGAAATATGAGGGAAAGAACAATTAAAAACTTTGCATGATCAGATTCACCAGAGTTACCTTCCAGAACACTTCAGCATTTGGGGAAGAACTGTTCAAGTGAAAACTTTTTCTTCCCAACAAAACAAAACAAAAAAGATGTTTATGGAAGTATGGAAGGGTCTTCCATTTCTTCACATGTTCATTTCAATTCACTACCTCAGCTACCCCATGACACAAACTGATTATTCCACAGCGACCAATGATCTTTGTAATTGCATGCCTTTTCTTAATACAGATGTGTGCCTAAATTTCCTTCTCAACAATTAGTTGTATTTCTACTTGAGCTTCTCACTGTAGAACAGAAATAGGTCTTATCTGACTCCAAGAAGATTGTTAGCAATGAGCAGATTAGATAGAAAACAGATGTTGCGTTGGAAAATATGTAGTTCTTTTTGTATTTTTAATCAGAACTAGTGGTTGTCCCCAAATTAAGAAACGCTGTTCACTGCCGGCAGCTAGTGAGAACCTACCCAGGGATGAATATGTATCTAAGCTGCTGCTGGTGTAATTTTGACAAGGCTGCTGATTCTACTCCGAAGATAACCTCATAAGATTTTTTCCTGTCAGTGTCTGCTTGGCAATGGATCAAAACCCAGCAGTCATGAGTGGACAGATCAACTTTTACGTGAGGACCAAAACTTGCAATCTTTTCTTATGCCGCAAACCTCACTGAGGTCAACATCACACATCATCCAGACCCTAACACTGGTGTCTGCTCAACCCTGGAAGTAACCCAGTTTGACTCCATTCCTGCGCTACCAAGGAAAGCTTTCCCGTGGGAAAAGCCCCAATACACAAATAACTCAGGCACTCCCCGAGAAAGGTATCATTTTTCACTAACAGAGGCGTTTTCTGCATGTTTAGGGTTTGCTCGGTCGTGCACACAGGACCACTATTTGGTAACTTAAAGGAGCCATTCATCAAATGTGCAGAAGATACATTCCTGTTAAGAACAGTCCTCCCTCAACATTTTTCATCCTATTTTCCTTAGATTTTAAGAAGCTAAAAGTATGTCTCTTGCCAGATGAATGCTGGATTCTTGCAGTATGGATCCTACAGCATGCCGGTTGTGTTTGTCAGTTTTGCCTTGTTTCTCTGGTGTCATCCACACACCTGAATACCTCTATAATAAAGGTGGATGTGAAGAAGTTACATTCTTCTATTCTCTAATAATGGAAATTTAGTTTTGTGGACAAACGAAGACAGATGGATCACAGCCACCATCTACCAATGTTAGAAATTCCTCTGAAGTCATCAGTGTTATGCAGAGTAGTACACAATGTGGGGAATGCGTACAAAAGCTCTCATTCAAAGCTCTGGCAGAACGAGCTGTAGTTGGGTAAGATTTTAGCCCCCTTTCCTCTGCTGAGCTAAAGCACTAGACATTAACATGCTGAGCCAAAATGCAGCATTTCTTGCGGGGCTGTGGTTTAAAGGCATATGAAATGTGGCGGTGGAGACCCAAGCTCGTGTTTTCTTAAGGGCAACTAGGGGATGAATAAAAGCCCCAGATTTTCAAGGACACAGTATCGCTTGGGTTATCCGGTCAATAGCAGAAACCTGTTAACAGAAGAGCAAACAACAATGTACCCTGGATATTGGTAGCACCCACAAATTCCAGAATACCAGGTATACCTGAATATTTGTGGGTGTTGGTTGCATTTTTAAGGCTAAAAGAAAGCTTGTGCTTGCATGTCCATATGGCAGAGAATCTTGCCCATTAGTTGTGGCATGAAGCCTAACCCAGAACAACTTCATTAAATGGCAGCACAGTGACTGGGAAATGCGCAGGTTAGTGTTTTGCAAATTTCGCAATAGTTTAACACAACTTTAATGCCAGGTGTGTCAGCCCAGAATGGGCTGGGCTGGGAAATCTTCTGTTTAATATGTTTTCCATTGTTTTCCCAACACCACTTGATATTTCACTAAGGCAGCGTTTGCTTTTTTTGCAGTTCATTTCTCTGCTACAAATATCTTTAACAACAGACAGTCGAGCAGTGTAAGACCACACACGGACACCACTAGTCTTTACAGAAATGAGCAGAACTCCCTTGTTTTCCATCAGTGGTGCAGCCATACCAAATGGCATGCATCCACGTGTCTGAAAAGATCAGCACAAGGTATGCATTGTCAGGGCTCACAGTATTAGTGTTCATCTTTTCTTCATCAGTCAGCCATCTGTTAGAAGGGGTAGAGCTGAATTTGCCATGGCCCCTAGAACAACTGCAGTTCCGAAGTTGCACACCTGTAACTGAGAGCTTTGTTTTAATAAAAACAACAATAATGGATGAAGCAAACACCGCTGTGCTGCGGAGGGAAGTTCGGTCCAGCATGAAATGCTTTGTCTAATCTGGTGTGATACATGAGACACCTTTTGTCCTTATGGCACTTTAATTGCTGACTGGAGCCAGCTTCAGTTTATAAAGGCTTATCGAGATCACACCTCAGGGTAGGGTGGTTTCAGGACAGATAACGTTGATATTTATGTCACTTAACAATGATTTAAGACAGGAAAAAATAACTTTCAAAAATGAAAGTCTCTCATACAGCAAAGCAAGTAGCAGCTCAAGCTAAGCTGCTTTCTTTTTGTATATCTAGTCAAATGGACTGAATCTGCTAGGGGCCAAAAATAAAAAATCTGGTCCATGCCTTTCTGCACCCCCATTCCCCCAAACTCCCACCTCCTCACATATATAGAAAACCAGTCTAAAATCTCAGCAGCAGAGCCTCAACTAGCATATACTCCCCTAGCCCAGCAGCTGGCCTTTAATGTAAAACAAACAAAGAAAACCTCGAGCAAGCTTCTGCAATGCACACTGTGCATTGCTATCACCGCAAGTTGATGTAACAAGCCTGGAAGTCCAAGCCTTTTCAGATACTTTTCTAGTATTTAATCATGCCAAAATTCACTTAGCCCTTGAAACCAGACAAGATCAAGCTTATGAAGTGTGGGAAGCTCCTCCAGCATTCATTCAGTGGCAATTTACTGTAACTCCAGTAATGAGTTCCTCCCAAGAGGCACTTGCACATCTGAAGTACTATTTCCTGAGGCTGTCATGTCATTAATTTCCAGTGTTTATAGGCTAGTGGAGCTCATGAATTTCCTGGGTGTAAAGGCTTTGAGATTATAATGCATCTACTGCAGCGTGTAGTGTATATGTCAGGTCTTCAACACAACCTGCCGTTCCTTTTCAGAGGGCATGTGCATGGAGTTCCGTTCCTTTTCAGAGGGGATGTGCATGGAGTTCAAGTAGCATTTAGGAAAAGAGGGGGAAGGGGAAGGGGAAAAGGAAGGAGAAGGCAAAGGAGAGGTGGAAAGGACAGTGTTGCGCTGAACCGTTAGTATGCAAAACAAGGGCATTTATCAGAATCTTCAGCATCTTCTATTTTCTTTCTCAAAAACGTCACTTTTGTGATCATCACTCACACGGTGCAGTTGAGTTGAACCTTTCCTTCAAAGGATGGTGGGAACTGTTAAGTGCGTGGCAGCCCACAAATCTGACTTGTCCTCATGCAAAATTTTAGTTTCATTCTAAGAGTGGATGGCAGAACACCAGCTGTCTACTGTGAACTAAAGCCACAAACCATATCTGCAGTCACTTGTAGTCAGAATGACAGGAAAACCCACTTTGGGATGCACTGGATGCATTCCCTGATCATATTTACGTTTTTTCTGTATGGACTTGTTAATTCAAACACAGATACTTGAAGACATTTGCCTTGTGCCACCATGTCCTGCTCCTCTCTCAGGTGTAACCCTGCAATACTATTTCCTTTAAGAAATTTCCTATAAGATTGTCTTTTGAATATATTTCACCTATTACGCAAAGATAAAAGGCTCTTAACACTGGCCTGTTAGTAGGATTTTGAACCTTCTGTTAAAGGACTTAGAAATAACTTGTGCCTGATCCAATTCCTGCTAAAGCCAATGCGGTCCTGCTGACCTGAATCAGAATGGACTTTATTGCATAATATTGTGGTTGTAAATTAATATCATCCAAGCAGACTAAAGAAGTCCTGAGGAAACAAGAAAGGAATCAAAGGCTTCAGTTTGTGTGGCCCAGCACAGAAAATTGTTTATAAAGATTCTTTTAAAATGACCATTTCAAACAAAACCATATGAACCCATATGTCCGAAGCAACTTTCTTTGGTTGGATAAAGAAGAATTATTTGCATTCCGGATGAGCAGGGACTCCAATAACCTAAAGACTGGCTACTTTGATGTAGAGCAGATCTGAAAATGTCTGAGGTCTGTGCATTCAGAAATTTTAATTATCAGCCTGAATTCCAGTGCTTAAAATCAGAGTATACATTTAGAGATGGGAATACAAGTACCTTGAAGAAATTTGCTTTCAAATTATCTTTTAATCAGAAAGTGAAACACTTCCTCATCAAAATTATTTTTTTTTTTAATTTTCAAATTCCCTCTAAGACAAATCAGATGGAATGTTTTTTCTTATATTAACCCAGCCTGAGTTCAAAATTTTCATTTATTGAACCACGTGAACCATTTCAATCTGAGTAACTGTGATAAAACTGATACTATTTGTTGGTGCTGTAATGAAATATTTTTGTTTCAGATTGGAATGCAATTGGAGCAATTTATCATCTTTTTTACATTTTAAAATAATTGCTATGCCTGAGCAGTTGGGTTTTTTTACCTTTAAAGTTTTTTGATCAACCGAGTAAACAAAGAATGTAGCAATCCATCACCTCTTCTATGAAGAACTACAAAGTGATTTTAAGGCATCAGCAATCTGCCTGTGAAACTACCGATTCTGACCAGAGGAGGGAAGGTGTTGAAGACAAGGCAGCAGGTTAAAAAGTGGAGTAAGCAGCATGTCAGGAAGTGCAAAGGACGGTGTCTTTTATTCTGTCCAGAAGCCTTTTCACTTGACAGAACTGAAGAATCCCATTTTATAGAAGGCACCCATAGGACTTTCAAAACTAAAGTAATCACATCTAAATTTTCAGCCTGAAAAGTCAGTATTTCCATTTAAGTGTGTTTGTTTGGTGTGGAGATGGCAATGACACTTAATCACACCATAGGATTCGGATCACAGCAGGAATTTATCATCAGAAAATCCCTCAAGAAGTCTGTGAAGTCGCCAGGGAACGTGCGATGATGTAATTGTTATTTGATAGCCTTGTTATTGTTTTTCCCTGTATTCCTCTCTTTATGAATCACGTTTTTAGTTTTTGAAGGTGATAAATTTTTCTTTAGAATTTCCTTTGAAATAATTACCTTTTTTTTTCTCACAAAACCAACAGATTTATAGCTACATTTCATCTCATGCAGTTTTGACTGTTACAGCCTAGAATATTTGTGTGTTTCTATAAAGTTAAGGGTAGAGATCACTTACCTGTTGATTTCTAATATAGCTGTAAGGTAGCAAATCTGCAATATATTGTTTTGTGGTACCAACCAGGTAGTCTAAGTGATCTGGTAGTCCCTGCCTAAACAGTCGACAATCCAAACAGATAGAGAGGATGTTTTGTGGGAAAATGAGATGTGTATAGATGAAACATACCATTTGATACACACCTGAATGTTAGACACATCAGCCTGTGTCTGACTTGTCTATCAGCAGACGTCTGTGGCAGACGTGGGAATTGATCTCAGTTTTCTTGCACATGTGATCACATAAAAAAGAAGTACCAGTAATAGGATCCTGCAGCTATTAAAAAAAAAAAAAGTCAGCGTTGTCTGTAAATTAACCAGAAAGGCACAGAAGGTTTGTTGAATACAATCTTTAAACAAAATGTGACTTTCCTGAAACCTACAGCTATCTTTTTAGCCTCTGAGTCAAAGTACTCTTGAGTCTTAGGAATGTCTGTTTTTCATGGAGATTGGACAACTCACAACTTTTATTTGTACCCTTTAATATCTTACACAGGCACTGTGCCAGACAAATGAAAGTAATTAGCCGCCTTTCTCATCATGCTCACTTGGAGGCTGAGCTCGACCACCACCTACTCAGAAGTCCTTGTCAGTATGTGACTTTTCACCTTTTTTCACACCTTTTTTTTTAAGATTTCATCAAACTCTGTCTATATGTCTGCTGCCTTTCTTTTGCCCAAGAAAGCTCACCTCTGCCAGCCTTCATAACTGGATTTCACCTTCAGCATGACTACCAGATCTCACATGATTCAGGCACACAGCTAAGCTTTGCAAGATAAGCGGCTAATTAATTTAATTGTCAAGCAAAGAGTAAACTCCTACTCAGGTTTGCCTCAAATAATCTGTTTGCTTATTTATTTATTTATTTACCATTTTGGTTTGAAACCAGAGGGTAATGGAAATGTGAACAATAGTTTCCCTTCCTCCCCTTCCTCCCTTTAAATTTTGATCTGTCAGGCCAATTTTTAATCCTTTCTTTTACTGTATGTGGAAAAAAAACCCACTTTCAGATATAATTTCAAAGGCTTTACGTATACTTTAATCAAGAAGTGATGGGATTAAACAATGATTAATGCATGTTATCCTCTAGCATGAAACCTTTGTATTGAACGCAATAGTGTTAACAAATTGTTCTGTAAAAAACTGTTCTGAAATTGGATGGATTTATCTAATCAGAGTTCAGACACGTTTAATAGTGACTGACTCAGAATTCTGATAACCAAGATGCTTTAGAACATACCTGATTTTAAGTAGCGTAGCAGTTAAATTAATTTATGTAATATCTGCTCAAATGCTTAAGGTTAAAAACTTGCATAATAAGCATTTGAACTGAATCAGGGCCGCAAAGCTAAATCTAGTTATCAGAAGAAATATTTCTAATTTTTTCCCTTTTTTCCTCTGGAACTTATTTAGGCTTTTTGTAAAATTTGCGTGTTGAAATAAGTGTTGTTAATACTTTTCAACCTGTAAAATGCTCTGTTAGACAACAGTTATCCAAAAGTAAACAGAGGCAAAAATTTTGTTCTTTCTTCAGAATACATTTTTTGCAGCTTTACTTTATGTCCATCCTCACGATACTGAAGATCATCTTTAATGCACAAATATCCTTTTATCATGAAATTCAGTGTGGAAATGATCCGCCACTCATTCACTGCTTCTGTCCCGGAGCAGTGAAGTACCATGCTTAATAACACATTTGCTATTAGCTTTGACCAGTCTGGCATCTAATAACAGGGCTCTGCAGCATCCTCTGGGAGAATGAGACCCATAGCAGAAGGAAAAAAGTCCAAGTCAGTCATTCCAACTCTGCATTGGTCTTCTGTGCATTGCACTCTCATCAACCGCTTTCTTATCCAACATTAAATGCAGGAGCAATTGCGCCCATCCTCAGGACTCGCTTGAGGAATTTAAAAGCATTCAAAAAATAATCACAGCGTAGAGAATGGCAGAGAAGAAAAGCAAGCCAGCAGGCAGTACTCCTTGTGAGCTGTTTTTCCCCAGTAGTGGAATCTATGGTCTCCTTCTCTCTGAGAAATGTCCAAACGCCATCCCAGGATGGGAAAGGAGAGACTGAACACAATCCCATGCGCCTCTTTTCTCTGGGAGATGGAGCAGCAATTAAGGTTCTAAGTGGCAATTTGGAACAAGTCTCTGCGGTGGGATACAGGACAGAGATAAGTTAGTCATGAGCACAGATGAAGAGCAATCCTGCATTAGTCACACCACAGATAATAAAAGCTGGAAAATGATGACATGTGAGCCTCATGTTAAACCCACTTATGCTTAATTCTTTGTGCTGAACATAAATTGTTCTAAAGAACAACTCATTCCTACAGAACAGTTCTTCATATAATGCCACTAACATCTCTGTCACCTTGATTTAGGCCATTTAAGTGTCAGTAAGACAAGTTAACACTGCCTAAGGGCAGCTTTGTCCTATGCACGGAAAATCTTGTTCTATCATATTCTATTTTTCTGCAGTGCCTCATGAAAAGATCTAACTTTCTCAGGCAGGTATGGATTTACTGGGAGAGGGAGACAGGGGCTAGGAATGGTGATTCCCCTTTCTCTCCCAGTATTCCTACCCCCCAGTGTATGTGCTGCAATGTAAAGAATTGAGACGTAATGCATCTCTGCCTCTGCCACCACCCTGCCTCTGCAGTACCCAGCCTGCCATGTGCAAACACTTCCCTTTTATTACTTCCACCCCGAATCCCTTGACTCTCCAGAAGAGTGTTTTTATGTCCCAAAATGACAACTGATCAGCCATGGATGAAAAATGACAACTGATCAGCTGTGGATGATGAGGGAGCACAAGTCAAGTCTTCCATGAGAATACAAGGTGCCCATCTGCCCTGCAACAGCTTTGAATGCCAAAAGATCCACAATTTCTACCACCAGACAGGATTATTAGAAGTCAAAAACACAGAAAAGTCTATAAATCCATGGTGGTCTGGCAAGCTCTGTTACAGAGAAGCTGGGTTTTGAAGGGCAGAGTATTCCTGGGGGAAGGAGATTTGGTGTGTTGCTTTTGGAGAATGGAAGTTCAACAAAAAAGCTGTAATTAATTTTTCTTTTGGAAAAAGTGCATGTAGATCCTGACAGTATTAAAACCTCAGAGATAAGGTTTTAAAATGTTAGCAGATTATTAGCAGCATTAGAAATGTGCAGACATTTTCACTGTTGAATTAATTAAGTGCTGTCCTCACAACTGCCTGAAGCCCATTTGAAAAGATGCTCTGAACCGCCGGCCACATGGTCTCCTGACCTGCAGCCATAGGGTTGCATGGCCCAGACACCACTCGACCAGGTGCGTTCTACCTGCTGAGGTTATGAGTTTGTCTCATTTGTAGGAGAATTTCAGAGCAAGCTCTCAAAGACACCTTTGAAGTTCAAAGCTCCGAGGACAGTTGAGACACATCCTATAAACCAGCTGCCATCGAGTCCTGGGAGAGCTGTTCCCACTTCTGCGGCTTTCTCTAAAGGTAACGTGTAGACTGAGACTCAAAGGAAATATACTTTACTTACTCTCCTGAAGAGTGAACTTTTGAAGCACTGTTACAGCATTTTTTCCTAATGACTTTGTGTATTTGTCCTTGAAGAACAACAACAGCTTTGTGGCTGAGGGGAAGAGAAAAATGTTCTCTGAAGATGTTGTTTCTGGAGGTTGCTTTTAGAAAGCCTGGAGTCTGCTCCCACTAAAGTCAGCAAGAAAGTTATCACTGGCATCAGTGGGAACAAGACTACGTGTGGCAGTTTTACATTTAGACTGGATTAAGAAGCCTTTTGTTCTGGTCTATGGTTTGCATGTCTTGTTTACACAAGGCAGATAATGCCACTAAAAGGACTAACCACTATTAACAAACAGCTGTAATAGATAACCCAGTAAGTATGGGATGTATTGTGTTACAGCACAGAAGGGGATATTGGTAGCTTAGCATTATATTAGGATGCTGTTTTCCCATAAGGGGAGTGAGTTCTTCAGCAGCTGAACCAAAGCAGGGGTCTAATTTATTTGCACTGAATCACTCCCATCCTTCTGCCCCCACCCCAGAGGACCCTCTCTGGGAACAAAGGAACATGCTGGTCTTCTAGGACAGACGCCTGGATGGTGAATACGCCAAACACTTTATCAGTAGGTTTCAAAGATATTTCCCAACAGCAGAGGACTGATAAAACTTCTGTCACGAGGCTTTTGTTGTTTGGAGGTAAAAGTACTGTGACTGACACAGTAGCATCCATCCATTCCCTGCAAGAGATGACCCCTCTTGCCCCACATGATTCCAACATTGCCATCTTTCCTTTGCACACCCTGAATTTCTCTTTGGGCTCTTCCTCTGAGTTCCAGGCTCTTCATTTAGCCATACAAAGATTCAGCTCTGCACAGTCCATCTCTCCCCTGCACCCTCATCTGCACCCTTCTCTCTCAATCAGTTCTCAGCCCCAGCCTTTCCCTTCCATTTGCTAGGGTCTTTATTTACCCAAATTCACCTTCCTCCCTACACCACCCTGCTGCAGACTCTCTTCCACTGTGTCTTGGCTTCCCCTTTACGTTTTCATCAGATTGGCTTGCAGCCTCAGTCTCCCTTCCTTCCTCCCTCCTTCTCAGGGTTAAACGCAGTGTACCCTGTATGACCTTTTGCCATGATCTTTTGCTTACCCACACCAATATCCTGATCTGGTATCCCACAGGTCTCCATTGGACTGCCATCTCTGGGCACGTCAAACATCAGGTTGTGCAAAGCATCCCCATGAAGGCTTTGAATCTCCAAGTGGGAAAGCCAAGGCAATGCTCTGTGAACAGAGGGTCTGTTCTCTCCAACAGCATGTCTGGTACCTCGGGGTCTCGGGTCACTACCCAGTTAAAATCTACCACCAGGATGGTCAGGTTGATCTGTTTTGCTCCAATGGTCCTTTCAAGAATTGTGACTCTAAACTGGGGTATAGGGCATCCCTACCCTCCGAGAAGCACTTTCTAGCTTTGCAGTCAACCCATGACAAGGGTAGGTCTACATTTTTTGGAGGTGTGCAGTTGTCTGCTTGGTGCCAAAAGGGTCACGTCCACTTGTGGTATTATTTGGGATCGATAAAGTTTTAAGATCAGACCAATTATTTCATTCCTGAGCATCATAAGAGTAATCTGGCAATATTGTATTTCCACGGCACTCTCTTCCTTTCTCCCTGTGACACCCTAAGTCCTACCATAGCTGTCACCATCTAATTCGTGTTCAAGCCCTGACAATTGTCACACCCTCCACTCTCCTGGCCCCACACACCAGGACAGCTGCTGCTGACATCCTCCTCCTCACCCATTCCTACCCCAGTTCTGCTGTTACCTTCAGCAGTGCCAGTGCTGAGGCTGAGCCAGCCCATCGAGAGCCACACTGCTGCTTGCTCCTTTGCTGCCTCTTGGGTTTGGGGTCTTGTAGTGTGCTCCTGCCTCCCCCCAAGGCTCCCTGTGTGGAGGAGAGCAGTGACCCCCCAGGCATACTAGCCCCTGGCTGCACGGGGAGCAGGGAAACTCAACCACAGCTGCCCATGCTTTGGGATCTCTGGGCGCCATGGTGAGGGAGAATGGGTGCTAAGGAGTCCAGGCACAGCCAAGAGGTGGTTTGGGACATGCCCCACGCTGCTGCACAACATGTGGGTTTTCACCTCCAGTGTCTTTCCCAGAGAAAAGCAGTAAAACAGCTTAGCTCCTATTGCTGAAAGGTTTTTGTTAATTTTCTGTCCTCCCACATGAAATTTCTTTCATTCTAAGTGTCCTCTACATTACTAATGCATCTTTCACTGGTATCTCCTCTCACTAATAGCTCCTTTTCCTTTCCTCACTTTCCTCTCTTCCTTCTAGCCAATTTACAAACCTGGTGGCCATGGCAGAACCCATGAGTCTCTCATTTTAGACACGACAGACACACAGCTAACAGTCAGACAGAAGCCATAAATGAAACGCTGGTTGTCTTTAGGCTGAGGTGAACCACTTTGCATCCTCTTTCATCTCTTCTTCTAAGTAGCTTTAGTCCCCTGCTGCAATTCACCACCTTTATTACAGCTCAAAACCTCTGCCCTCACTGGAAGGGGTCAGGGAGGCAGCATCCTGCTTGGCAAATGAGGTCATTACAGGCAAAGCTGGAAACTTAACCCAGTCACTGATACAACTGAGCTGACTCTCATCTGTTTTGTTTCTCAGGGTATGCCAAGTCTGTGTTTAGACGTTCTGTCTGCAACCACAGCTCTAACCCTTAAGCCAGGCTCTCCTTCCAGGCACAGATAAGAAATCCAGGAGATAAAAATTGGGATCCCCTCCCTGTGCCTTCCCCAGTAAAGGATGACATTTCGGTTCCCTGCAGAAGGCTTAAGCAGAGGACGGTCAGCTTGTGTGTATTGCTTGTTGTTCATTTAGCTGGGGTGCTGGGCTGCAGCAAGCCCTAGTTTGTCAAGGAGTTTTTCAGCAAAGGCCTCACTGTTACAAAATGTGGCTGTGAGAAAAAGAAACCTTTCATGGGAATGTTTTCATTCAATGAGAGCTCTGGGGAGGCAGAGCTCTTGGATCCAAGAGGAAAGCCCTGGTAAAAAGGGGTGTGAAAGAGCATATTTTCCTTGACTGACCATGTACATAAGAAGTGGGTTTGTTTCAACACCTGGATTAGGCAGAGAACTTCATCCTGAGTCTCCTGTCTGTCTTGTGTGTGAGAAAAGCCCCTCTCCCCATCCGAAAGGTACTCTCTACCCCAGGGCAGGTCTTTAACAGTTTTCCCTGCTAGAGCATATCTAACTTGCATAAATACTTAAATACTTGCTGAGAGAGGAGAGTGTTTTGCAAGAGATTGATTTGACAGTGCTGTTGTTCAGGCATTCACACAGGATGTGGGAAACTGAGGTTCAGGTCCCTGGCTCAATGAATCTTTAATTATTTATAGAAAGTGGAGCAGCTGCAGTACGAAGGAGTGAGAGACAGTAATGGCTCTGGGGTCGGGACACTGACAGAGGATGCTGGAGAAGGCAGAGCAAGACCTCATCCCCAGGTGTCCTACATCCCTGGTGACTGTCCCAGGCGCTGCTGGCTCACTTGCTCTGGTACTTCCGAGCTTGCTTCTGTCCCACTGCAAAGGTTTCGAAATCTCTGTGTAGCACAAATGACTGCACTTCTGGCGTTCCTCAACTTTTCAGACCTCTGTTTTTCAGTGTTAATATTCTTTGAAGTCTTAAGCTGTAAAAATATTTAAAATACAAAATAAAAGACCTCTGTCTTCCTTGTGACCTGTCAAGGAAGCAGTCTGAATAGTTTGCTGTATTTTCAGCCTGAATTCCAGGGCATACTGATCTGGGCTCCTGAGCACTTTTGTGGCTGAGAGAAAATAATAATAATATAAAAATTAATGGGTATTGTATTTGGTTTGGACAGTCGTGAGGCTTGAGGTCAGGCTTGCAGGAGCAATTTCCGCAGACTAACACTCCCAAGCTGTGTCTTATAATGCTTTTAAGGATCACAAAAGTAGGTTGTAAAAATAAAATACCCATGGTGAAAAAACGTGAATATGTGTTCTCAGACCTCACCACAGAGACACAGGCTTACCACCTATAGGCACTATTCATAGAGCCTAGGAACTCAGGCTCAGTATTCAACAAGAAGTCCACATGCAGGAGGAGTGGAGCATTGTGTGGCAAGTGGGATGAACCTTTACATTTCACGGCATCTTTGGACATCCATCCTAATCCTTTCACTCTCCTTCAGTTTTAGTCACCCCCTTTCTATACTTGCTGTTTACATCATTTGAGAATTCCTTCCATTTATAGTGTCTTATGACATGAAATCCAAAAGCTTCATCCTCATTTATCATTTCTCAGCCATCAAAAAGGATCCAGGTCCTTTTTGACTGGTCACTGTAGTCCTCAGCATGGAATTTAAGCCTGTTGGATCTAACTTTGCTGCTCACATATTCACTCTCCTGAAATATAGGCTGTCTCTGCCTGCCTGATTTCAGTAAACATTGTTTTTCTTCAAAGTTTTCACCAGCTAAATGCCTTCAAACCATAAAATTCTCCTTAGAGCAAATAGACGGCACAAGCTCCCCCAGCTTCCTGCACTAACTTGGAGCTCACATTCATCTCTGTGATCCATCATCTTGCCATCATCTTTGTCCCTGAACTCTCTTTTTACCCCCATTTGTTTTGTCTGTAGATCTCCCTGTCACCATCACCACAATAACATATCCATGTGCACCACTGTCTCATCTTCCAAGTTGCTGAAATCCTCTTTAACTACCTGGAGAGGAGCGTAAAACTGAATGTGTTGCATATCCATCAGGGACACTTGGGAGACAAGGCTAATTATACTTTGAGGTATGGAAATTGCAAGTCAGGTATGGAGACCCATTACGCACAGACTTCCCAGACTTCCCATCTCATCAGTGACTGCAGCAGAGGGGCAGCTCCATCTCAAACTGTCTTCCCGGTGCTAAAGAAGGCCCAAGATCTACTTGCTGGTAGAGTAGGTAGAAATGGCTCAGCCTTACTCATGCCCAGTCCACCCAGAGAGCATGAAAGAGTCAGTGTGGACCGTGCTTGTTCTGGTTCTTCTCCTCCAGCAAGCTATGGCAAATGCATTATAAAAAACGTAGTTTTGAAATGGCAGAGGTTGAACAGGAGATACTGAACAAAACCCTTCCTCGATTTCAGAGCTGATCCTTGTGAGTAGGTGAAGAACAGAAGATTCTGATTGTTTTGCTACCCGTTTTTTCTCAGACAACTGGGTTACACCTGCACTGAACGACACTGACCAGCAGCGTTCTCGGGCACAGATGCCAACTAGCGTGGAAGGACCTACATCTGCACTTGCAAACAATCACGTCCATTGGCAGGAGATGGCTGCGTGCAATCCAGAGTGCTAGTTAGGACAGGTCAAGTTCATGCCTAGGCACGTGCTGGGCTTTGCTAGCACAGGCCGTCACATTCCAGCTCTCAGGGCTGCTCCCAGACATGTGGATTGACCACAACAGACACAGCCTTTTTGTCAAATCCGTGAGGATCAAGGCCCTCATTTGTCATCTTGACTCAATTCAGAAAAGCTCTAGCTTGTGTGGAAGGGTAAGATATGCCCTATTTTGCTGTGTTGTGAAAGGCCATTTAGAAATAAATATGTAGCAGAGGAGGTAAAATTTGATGCAGAATCCATCACCCCGACCTTTGCAGGAAATAAAGCTCTGCTTCAGAGCTCATCAGCCACAACAACTCATGACCTGATTTATAGCTGGAATACCCTAATATTATGCTAATATAACTCCATTGATTTCTGTAGATTTACAATAGTATTACATTGGAGTAACATGATAATAAACATAGCACTCAGCTTGACGAAGGGACTGTGTGACAGAAAGCTTGTCTCTGTTTTCCAATTTTACCAGATGACCTAATAAAATCTACTACTTCTCCATGCAGTCCTCAACACCGTCAGTGCAAGCATGGTGTAAGTTTAAAAAAATGGTAAATGACCTCTTACTGGCCTCTGAATTGAAAGCTATTTGTGAATTACTGCTGGTAGGTATTTCAACAGAAAAAATAAAAAGAAATTGAAATCAATTCAGCCAATCCCCCTAAGCATCATAAATGAAGGAAGATTTGTAAAGGACTGGTCCGATGCTCAGCAGAGCTGTCACCAATAGGGATGCTCTGCATAACAATGTTGCCTGAGTTTTTCCAGTTGATTTGTAACTTCCCTGGAGAACAGTGAAATTTGGCTGAAATTCTTGCACTGCCACTTATTTCTCTATTTGTTTTTTATTTTTGTTTATGTACTGAACACAAAGGTTCTCCTTTGGGCTTCTTGTTCTCTTACTTCTGTTCCACACTGCAGAAGTGAAAACATTAACCCCTTGATAGCTGCTATACTGGCTTATCACTTAAAACTCATTAGAGTGAAAGAAAGACTATCATGTAGAAAACAGACACAGGACGACTTGGAGTGAGAAGATATAGCAACAACACCTTTGCAAGGCAAAGTTTAGAAAGCAGAGTTTAGTGTGGAGCAGGAAAACAGATACACATGCGTCTGACCATATGACAAGAAGCACAGATTCTTCTTGCTGGGGAAAAACGAAATCCATGGGACTTGAATATGCTCTTCCAGACTTCAGCTGGAAGAGCATATTCATTAAATTTCTGGCAGTGTACTGTCAATGAGATGAAGAAATGCGTCTTGTTTCTGACAGGACAAGCCACAGTGATGGGGGGCATAAATGCGTAATTGCAAAGGGAAGATGACAATAAGTCTTTAAATGTTGGCAACACCAGCAGGGGAAACCTCTGGCATCATTGGCAAGGGGGTACCTAGCAGTTTGGAGCTGTGCTACTTGCTCAATATACTCTCAAATTCTGACAAAATACATAGATAGCTGATTCCCAAAGGAATGCGAATAAACCCATCTAGCTGGTTCTTTGTACCTTATCCTTTTTCCAGAAGCCTACTTTGGTCTGAATGTCTGGCATCTGAGACCTGCACTGATTAATTTCCACCACAAGGTCCCGTGTAGACCTTCTTTCAGGATTATGCCTGTCAAAACAAATCTGCAAATTCAACCACCGGCAAAAGAAGGTCATAACATCCAGTTGTGCTGCAGAGGCAGTCACATCATCTGCTTGCAGGCAAAAGGAGTGTGTGCATATGTGTGTGTATATATA
Organism: Rynchops niger; assembly: GCA_013400035.1. Taxonomy (NCBI): domain Eukaryota; kingdom Metazoa; phylum Chordata; class Aves; order Charadriiformes; family Laridae; genus Rynchops; species Rynchops niger. The sequence goes on along the minus strand of VXBH01007348.1, from coordinate 27,497 downwards.
CATATCTGTACATATAGACAAATACACATGCACATACACATATATCCCCAGTTCAGACTGACCTGATGTATGCAAAGACCATTGTAATCACAACCTACTGAATTGTTTCTGTGGGCATATCCCAGCATTTCAGCTGGTCACGTGTCTTTGCACCAAATCTCAGGATGAGTTAGTGGCTTTACTACACACTGTGCTACCCCTCAAGCAGTGGAGGAGGGAAGAGGAAGACCCTGGCAGCTGCCAACATCAAATAACACCCTTCCCCACCTCCCTCACTCCATGGTATTATCCCTAATGCAAACTAGAAATGAAAGCTGTGTGTTTTTTCAAAGGGAGTTTCAGGATTTTGGCAGAACTGGAATAGGACTAGGGCAAAACAATTCCCCCCAGAGCAGAAGACCTAATTTAACACTACAGGGCTAGAATAACAGTATCACCAAATTTCTAGGGAATATCGGGTAATCAGCAACATCATTTCCATGCAAGCTCAGAAGACCAAACAGGAAAATGAACTTCTAGACTTACTGAATTTCACTGACCAAGGCCAAAATTTGAGAGCCTAACAAGAGGAAAGCTGTGGTTAGTGCAGGGTAACAAGGGCTGGAACCGCAATACCAGAAGCTGTTCAAATTCAGCTAATACACTCACAGAAGCTCTGAATTACAGGTGGTCATAAAACAGATCAAGAACTGACATTAATTCATTGTTGAGGAAACACAGTAATGTTTTCCTAACCCTGCCTCCATCAGCTCAGGCCCTAATGTCTGGCAAGACTGGTGAGGCACAGACAAGTCTACCCAACACCCAGAAGCAGGGTGGAAGTCAGGGAACAATGCAGGAGGCAGAGGTTCAGCAAGGGACTGTAGAAGTCAAAACAATATAATTCTGCCGGAGACGAGCATTACTTTGGTTCCCATCCTAACTCCCATTTAGCTTTAGGACCTGTTGCAAAGGACCTTGGCTCTTGCCTTTCACCCAAGGAATTCAGATGCTGCCTGTGGAATATTTATTTTCAGCTGGAGAAGATGGGTTAGTCCTCTAATACACATACACAGTCTTGGTGCCCTTCCAAAGGTTTTTTGGTCTGCCAGACCACGAAGAGGAAGTAAATAACGTACGTAGGCTGGCTTCCCATTGCAAGCACCCTCTGCGGAGAATATCAGACTCTCAGACCACAACAGCAGAACATTGGCAGTCCCCAGCAGACAAATACGATCCCCTCACTAAGCCAGGTCCATTGCTTGCTTCTCTTCTGGGGGTAGTTCCAGCACGCTCAGCCATTTACATCAGCCCTCAAATCTAATCCTTCAAATCCCACTGGAAGTTGCAGACAGTAAGATGGGGAGTTACCACCTCCCCAGGTAAAATGAACCCCGTATCTCTCCCCTCTGGGCCTACGACAAGAGCAGGAGCATGGGAACTGCCAGCAGAGCTACCCTCACCCCTTTTCCTCGGGGTCGAAGGAGGGAGCTGGCTAGTGACGCGCACAGCAGAATGGCTGCAGCAATCTCAGGCTGCGCTTCCCATTTCCTATGCAGCCTGGGGAGCTGGGAGACGGGCAGGGTGACTCTCAGGGGCGGGGGAGCAGAAGGATTAGGGACAGGAGGCCTTCAGCGTAGGCATAGGAAGCACAAGCACTGTACAGCCATGAATCCAGTGCTGACAGCTAGCACGGCAGGCCTGCCACCTTCATCACCCTGCCTTTAATTACCTCACTACCAGCATCTTTTCTACAAAAGCTCTTTCACACCTTCTACAAATGTGTAACAGTAAACAAACTCCCACTGTGGGTAACAAAACTCTGCCAGTGTAAGAAACCTCAAGCAGGTTTTCTTAAGCTGAGAAAGAGAACGAGAAGTTTGTGCTGGTTTGTTAAACTGGATGTGCATAAGGACTTTGTGACCTGCTCCCACCTTTTACTAGTCCTATCCTGTCTTCCCATAGGTTTTTCACAATTACCTTGCAAAGTACCAGTTTTACTCCCTTCAAAGTGGAGTGAAGTGGTGTGGAGTAAGTGGAGTTCTTCACTAGGATTTGCTCTACAGTGGGTCAAAATCATCCATCATGTTCTACTTACGGTCTCTGTAAAACTGAATGGAGAACTAGACAAGGTCATGTTTGGGCATATGCTGAGATTTGGTGGGTACAATAGCATACCCATAAGATGACCCAAATTCTGTTGCTCCTTTGATTAATTTCTAGGCACCTAGAGCAGACAGTTGAACATGTGAAAACATTTGGGATTTTAATCTAAGTTTTACACTGAAAATTTGCATAATTTGAAATTATATCTTAAAACAGTAACATGCAATAAAATACAATACATGGCCCCCTGCCACTAAGCAAAAAACTGAGTCTACAGAAAAACTGTATGTTTCCAGCAACTCAAGTGCTGAAAGCCCTTGGGCCCAAAGCAAGCAGCTTGCACTTCAGTTTGCCTCCTGTTCTTCAGGGTATTTCTGGCTGAGTGTTAATGCTCAGTGGGAATTAGATCGCGAAATGAGCAGAAAAAAGGGTCAGAGCATCAAGGTCTATATAGTCACCAAAAAATGGTAAGGAATCTGTTGCCATAAGAAAGTATCTCAGCCTTGCAGCTGGAGTAGAAAACAAGAAAAGAAGTTTCTTAAAATTTTACTTTACTACATAGACAGTTTAGGCTCATGCTGGGTTGAAGAGGGAAAGGGGCTAGATGAAGACATGCACACAGAAACAACAAATGGTTGTATCACCTCTGCTCTGCACTGCAGAGAATATCTGCACTGCAGACAGGGCCACCGTGGCAGGTCCACACACATCACTCCTACCAGTGGTCTTTGTAATGGTAAATGAAGGTCTTGGGGGCTGTATGCATGATTTTCTCAGACCTACACAGCAGCAGAAGTCTCATGAGAAAGAAACAATCATTGCTTTGTGAAAGCTGGTTGCAAATATAGATTGCTAGCGCCTGGCACAATGGGTGCTGACAAAGGTACTCTTTGGAGCCAGTGCCTTGCTTTCTCCAACAAACTGTCAAGTTAAGGGCAAGATACATAAAATTGCTGCTTCTAAAAGGAGGATGTAAGCCTCCAGAAACAGAAAGTGGGGCCATTCTTCTGAAGATTTGGCAATCCTCTCTGGGAGCAATCCTGATACAAAACCGCTCACCAGTAAAAAGAAAAAGAACTGCTTGTTTTACATTTGAAAAGACACCTTCATTTGTCAGAGGGGACCAGAAAGGATAGAAAGTGTTGAAGAAGAAAGCATCTTTACTGCATTTAAGGACAGTGGGGAACACTGGAACTTTGGCAGTGTTTTGGGTCTTCAAATGCAGGTGTAAGGGGAAAAGAAGACAGCATTTGTTTCAGCTAGACATGGAGTGCAGAATAACTAAAGAATACTAAAAACAAGCACAAAAAGGTTAAGAACAAAGACTTCTTCGGCAGGCCCAAATACACAAAAGAACAGGGATAATAACGGATGGGTCATGAAGAGAGAATAAGGATCTAGCAAACCCCATCTGGGCAGAGGCTAAGCCTGTGATGCTTCTAAGGATGGGATAACTGGATGATCTAACACAATCACCACCAAGTCAGGGAAGAGCTGGCGACTTGACTGTCCCCCTGCCTTCCAGTGTCACACAGAGGCAGGACGGGTGCAGGAAGTGGGAAGAGTTCTGCTGGGGGAATGATCAGATGCCACCATGCTTGCCTCAGAGTAGATGTTTGCAGATGTTTTAGATCTGTCCCTGTCTGTGAGGGATAAATAATTCTGTGTTTTTCAACTGGTCTAAAAGCAGGCAAGTTTCACAACTCCCACCTAGCAAACAAAGACACGAGCCCAACCTGAAGAAGTTCCTGTACAGCTAACCTATTAGGCATCACACATGCATGTCTTTGCCATCCTCTCTGTCACTGCAGACTTGAAAAAAAAAAAATCAGCAGCTAGACAAAGTGTGGCTTCATCTGGAGATACCGCTTCCTGGTCCTTTCCATCCTGTGGCTTAAGTTTCATTGTGAAACCGTTAGAGGATCATCACATTAGCCTTTGCTAGGAAAACTGCAGCATTAGCATACTACCTGACGGAGATATCTGCACTGAAACGATTATAATCACCTTTGTAACTGCAGAGAGGGACAAGCCATGTTTAATATGGCACCTGGCTGTCATTAACTCCACGGAGGCTGAAGTGTTTAATTGAGCCCTGTGACTGATGGCCTTGTCATCATCCGTGGCAAGGTTTAATCCTCTGGTGATTACACACTTCACTAGAACAACTGACCATGACTCATTCCTGCCTTCACTACCTAAGAAAAAGAAAATTTTTTTTGTTTTAAATAATGGTTCTTCCTCAAGTAGAGACCAAGAGGACACATAAAACGTTTCCCAGTGAAACTTCAGCAGGTTACCGAATAGAATGAGTCCTTCATTTCCATTTATTGCATAATTTCCTTGATCTTTCTAGCATTAAATGGTTACAACTGTGTCATGCAGGTCTAGGTTACAGCAGCTGTCCCCGGGAGGGGGCAAAGATAGCATCAGAATAGTGAGAAGACTTTGGATTCTCAGAGGGCTACAACGAGTTAACCGGGCGCGCTGCTCATGGGGGCAGCATTCCAGTTTGTACACACAGATGGGAGGATGGTGCCACTGCGATGCAGATGGTAAGCTGTGTAAACAAGAAGTTCCTGTTCTGCATCAGCCTGCCGATGTGCTGCTTGCGAAAGGGCATCTGCAGGCTGATCATTACCAGTTTACAGCCCGGCCGTTTCCACCATTCCATCAACGCTGCTTGTATAAACAGGGAAAAGTCACTGCATCCAGCCAGCCTCCTCTGCTCCTTCAGACCCGGGGAAGCAGGAAACCTACACATCTATCACTCAGAAAGGCACTTTGGTGAGAGGGGAAAATATTACACACAGCCATAAAGAGAGTCATATCTCCTACCCAACAACAGCGTTATTTCAATGTGATGGATAGCTTAAACCAAACAAAGTTATGTTCAGAGATGAACCTCAATCTTCGGGGCTCTTTATAAGATATGTAAAGCTCGATCCAACAGGGCTCTCAAGCAGCTGTTTAAACACGCACATAGTCTTAACGAAGTCAACAACGCTCCTGATGTGCTTCAAGTGCTCTTTGCTGGATCTATGCCTGTACAACAACACGACTCGTCTCTATTGCCCTTAACAACAGAGGTATTTAATAGGCCACCTGCAGACACAGGTGCCACACAGTGGAAGTTGTCGCCAATTCTGTCACCCAAAAGGCGATGCATGTGCACTGTGAACCAGGTTCAAATAGCATTGGATTTTCATCTGCTTCAGTGGAGCTACTCCCACGCCAAATATTAAGACCAGCATCATAGAGTTATGCCTCTTCCCAAAAGTTAAAATCAGCTTAGTTGTTGTTCATATATTATTCACATATTCAGGTGACAAAATAACCCAGCAGGCAAAACCAGTGCCGTGCTCAAAACAGCCTACTTTACTGCCATCACTAGTAGTAGACTATGTGACTTCCACTGTGCATACGGTAACAATGTATTTTTTGCTAGATTATAATTCTCAGTGTAAAACCACACACAGCCAACAGACATTAACAATGTGGAGTATATTTTAGCCCTAGCCTTGAAAGAGGGCTGCTATAGCTGTTTTTACTATATACCTTAAATTCCAGGTGTACATCTGACCAAAGTACCAGCTAGTATTTTCAACCTGCACAGGATGCCAAGCAGTGATACTCCAAAACATCTTCCCCGCTACTGGTCTACACAGTCTGTTACCCTTTTTTATTCCTTCTTCTCTTATCAATGAGAATAGGGGCAGGTTTATATTTACACAACATCATTTGCCATCTCAGCTGGGGAGAGGTTGAGCTCATGATGAAAACCGTGCCTGTGAGAGCATCTATAATGCAGGCTGGTTGTTTAAGCTTGGTCTGCAATCAGAAGAAATCCAGCCAGTGCAGGCTCATGGAGCCCGGTGACACAGCTGACCACCAGCCAAAGCCTGCTTCAGACAAGCAGAAACTCTCTCTTGGTTCCATTGGCCATCAAAGGGATCTCCATGTCTCAGTTTGGTTGCTTAATCATGGACATCTTGTGCCATTTGAGACAACTGAGGATGTTCCTGCTTTGGCTTTCAGCTGCTGCTTTAGGAAAGTCCCACGTGCCATGCCTGTAAGTCCCCAAGTATGTCTGGGATACCCTAGGAAGCTCACTGCTTATTTATTTCGAACCTTATTGCTCTAGGAGAGATACTGTGTGTGAAGGACCAGAGGATTTTACTACGTCCTCACAAGAGAGAGGTGTCCAGTGTAACACACTTACCACTGATACTAACACAAGTAACGGTGGCATTTGCTTTAAAAACAAAAATCCTATACCAAAGACCCCTGTTTCTTCTGAGAGCTATTAGTCAAGCTCTGGTTTTAAACCTTGTGAATCAACTAATTCCTTAAAAAAAAAAGTCTAGTGGTCAGACAGTTCAAAGGAGTAGTACGTTCAAAGTGAGTCATTCACGGGGTATAAAAGAAGTCCATTTTAAATGTATTGATGACACTATTTCTTCAAGACCAGCAAGAGTCTGAGACATTCAGCAATCCAGAAACAGCACAGACTATGTGATTTATTTATCTGATATATGCAAGCTAACATAACTAGGATTTTAAATAGCAATTAATTGATAATTACCTATTTGTGAGCACCATGGAGTCCCCTGAGATTGTGGCATACTTCTGCAGACAGTTAAGACAACCTAAGAGTAGAGAGGATGCAAACACAAGCATTCTTTCACATTATTTTTGCAGAGCAATATAGAAGACACTGAGTTAACACTAAGATCACCACGTCTGTATATGATGCAGCCACCGTCCAATGTTCTGTTCCTGGATGTATGCCTAACTTCTAAAAAGCATCTTCATTTGCTGTACCTCAGCTTCTCCAGTGGAGAATGGCCGCTCTGATGCTACAAATGAGAAACGTTATGTGATTTAAGCTAATAATCTATTATATCTAATTCTGCTTACAGACAGTGAAGTTTGTTGGCACGGCAGACTTGTGTGGGTCAGGCAGGCATTCTGTTTTCCTGCACAGCCCTGGAATGCTAGTTTGCAGAGGTGGGTGCGTGGGTTTGCAATTATGGTGCTGTTGACTCTAATCCATCCAAGAGAAGATGGCATGATTTGTACGCAGCTCTGAAAAGAGTCCTTGTCAGGCTTGCTACCATCTGGGTGGAGAGTCATTCCTTGAACAGAGCCCACCATGTCAACTGCAGGGAACACTAACCAGAATAAGCAAGTTTTAAGAGAATGAAGTGCAAATGGGTGGGTTACTAGTGTTGGGATGAGGAGGCTGGCTATATAACCTGAGAAGCTACTGATGATATGCGAGGAGATAGTCGGACAGTCCACTACCTGGTCAAGGTGAAGACAGGTAGGAAGGTGGGGACCTTCTTACGTGAAAATAAAACCCAGGCAAAACTGATCTCTGCTTAGATTGATTACAAGCATGAATCTCAGGTTAGGTTCATCAAAGTTCCCGGACATGAGCCGAGTATTGGATGAAATGACCGCTCAGATTTCCAGCAGTTCCAAGTTACATTTAGAGTCAACATAGGCTCTAGGGTGGAGGATCTATGGTTGCAGAAAGAAAGGTTATGAACCTAAGTGGCTTTAATCAGCAACCAGTCCAAACTAAGATCTGGAAAAGTGCTGCTGCTTTCTGTTCTCTTGTTTGGTTATATGAAGAACAAAATGGTGTCAAAGCCACTATCAGTGGGGAGCAAAAGGAAAAAGGTTTGCTAATAGAACTGCTTAAAAGTAGAGACCTCTGTGATTTTCCTCTGCCTTCCCACAGATTTTGAATATGTGTTCAAGCCTTTTTTAGCATACAGTGAAAATTGGAGGGAAATTCTGATTTGTTTTGTAGGCATTGTTATGTTGGCATTTTTTTGGCCTTGTATCCACTTTCCAAATTTGGATATTGCATCAGCATTTGCATGTTTTATCCTTGTTTTAAGCCATTCTGCTTTTAAACTCATGCCTACCTTCAAAACTAGGGCTTGACAACCCTAATCCTAAGTGTTTTTCAAAACTTTTTGTTTTGTTTGACGGAGTGGGTTTCACTTTATTTTCTCCGAATACAAGAAAAAAAAAACGGAATATAGGTCACTTTAACAGACTGTTCCTAACCACATGTACCTAGGCAGAAAAGGGCCCACAAAAGACCACATGGGTCTACTTCCATCAGGATTAAAGATACCAGGAGCTCACGCATGGCAGGTAGTCTGCCAGGCATGCTTCACGCTGTGTTTTTACCCTGTATGTGTCAGTTCTTATGTTGACATGTCTCTATGTTGACATCTATGACTCTAGCAGCTGAGTAAACAACTTGAGTCAACCATGTCCCCCTACAGAGATCAGCATGAATCCCACCTCTTCACTGTATCCTGCTGCATGGCATGGTGTTACCAGTGCAAGAGGGATGCTGTGTCACGGTACTGCTGCTCCCTTTTCCTCTGTAGCCCATGGTCCAAGTCTCTTCCACCTTACACTGCTGAAACTCCTCATGCCTTCCCAGCAGCCTGCAAGGGGATGCATGGTGGCAATGCCATTCGTGTCAGGGAAGCAAGAAAACAGGGCTAATGTCTTTCCCCCTGGCTGCAATGTCTACCCCGAGTCATAGAGACAATATGCTGTGCATGGGCTAGAGCTGAACCGGCTCTGCAACTGGTGGGCTTCAGAGGCTTCACCTTTGAAAGGCAGCCTCTAGAGTGATCTAGTGTCATCAGAGGGAAACACAATAGGATATTAGTCAAATCGTCCTACACTGGCAACCTCAGAAGGCCTGTGACCCAGTGCCTGCTGCTCATGGATAGAGCTTGTCACTTTTCATGCAGATTGCAGCAGAAGGGTTTACATTTACTGCTCACATTCTGGGAACACAAGAACTCTGCAGGTTCTGCAGTGGTGCAGATTTCAGTGGGGCTCAGCTGAACTGTTCATATGTCTGATGTCAAACCATGCTTCTGCACATCACTAGACTTGGCCTTCAGGAAACTACTGTCTACTCAAGTATGGATCTACCTCATCAACATGGGCTGCTCTTCTGCTTTTCCTGCCTGAACTGTGCAGAGCATCTGCTGCAGTGTGGCTTGGTCATTTGGCTGGAATACCACTTATTTATCCTTTTAGATCACTAGATGGCACTCAGGTCAATCTCTACAGCTGACCTCTCCAGGACAAGGGCTTTGTAACATCACTACAAACTCTGCAGGCCTGGTATTCACGTGAGGGACACACGATGTTTCTGCTCTGGACCTCATCTGGACCTTCACCAATCCTCAGATTGCTCTTGCTGTCCTTCCCATCTTGTTCAGTATAAAACCACCTTGCCTTCCCCACAGAGCTGTATGAGTGGAAGCTGTGAATATTGCCTGGCTCCACTCACCTTCTCGTTTTCATTTGAACAGAAATTCACCCTGGTCCTTCCGCACAAGCCAGCCTGCCTTTCCCTGAACTGTGGGGATGGCTCCAGCGAGCTGCAGGTACTTTGCGTGCACCTCCCCAGAGCAGAGCAGCTCTCTGGAAGGCTGCTTTGTGGCTTTATACCACAGCTATGCTCCGAGCGAGTCAGGAGACTTGCTGGAAGGTAGGAATGAAGGTAAAGAGTCTGGCTCGTGTTGTGCTGTGTCCCTCCTCACCTGCTGCTCACCTGTGTGCTGCCCTTGCTGTGAGGCAGGACGACTGGGCGGGCAGCCTCAGCATGCTGTGTTCACTCGGCCTCACTACATCATGCGTTACCCAGCTCTCAGTGACAGTGATAACGCAGCCTGCAGTTTGTGGGCTATGATTAACTGCTCTTAAAGAATGAGTCCCGCTCTGGCCTCTGCCCAGCCGCCTGTCAGTACCCCTGGCTGGCTGGTGTGCCTGATGGTGGGCAAGCACCACGTTCTCCATGCCTGCAACCCCATTTCTGTGAGCACGGGTCCAAGAAGGTTCTCCAGTGCTAGACCTGAGCAGTCAGAACCTCCCCCTCAGCACCTCTCCTATCTCCTCTGCAGATTTGTGCTGCGGCTTCCTACCAGCAGAAGCTAAACTGGGGCACTGGAGTACAGTGGTGTCAATGGCATGGCAGGAGAGGAGAAGGCAAGGACCTTAAGTCCCCCCAAATGACCACAGCAGCTTAATTGTCTCCAGTATTTGAGGTCTTTGCCTCCTGGAAATAGAGGATAAAGAATTATCCTTTGCTGGGCAAAACGTCTGACCTTAAAGGGACCTGTGTTTCAGTTTCCATCACTTGTGAGGACAGCAGCACTGCTCTGAAAGGCAGTCTGCAAAAGGTAGTGCCCTGCAGAACAGAGTCCATCCGCTGAGACCAATGCCAACCAGCCAGTCTTAAGCCCCAGCTAACATCCCTTTGCCTTGCAGCCTGACAGCGCTGGTCACCTAGGGGCTTTTCTCCACTGCCCATAAAGCCAGGGTTGGCTGTAATTCATGCAATGCTGTTCCAGTTTCTTTCTCTGATTCCTGTTTTCTCTAGGGGCTGCTCCCTATATATAGATTTGCTTCAGCAAAGATAGAATAAGGTGTAAATTTCCCACCTTCTTTCAGAGCCATTGTTGCCTTTCCATACTTTTTAATGCTTTTCTGGCCTTTCTGGACTTACCTTGCTATTCCTTTTGCAGAACCCATCCCCCTTCAACTCTAAATTGTTTCCCCTTTTCTTATAGCTCCCTTTTTTGGCTTTTCTAATTAATCTCCCTGCAATGCTGAGATACTAGTAAAATCAGAAGGAGAAAGGATTTTGTGAGACCCACAAATTGCTTGAAAGCTAACAACCTTGCTAAAGGAGATTTAAGAGATGCTAGGTGCAGGCTTCCTCTGTGTGCAAACCTTGACTCAGCACATATGCAAACTGGCTCCAAAAATAGATTGCACTTTCCCAGTTCACATGTGATGCATGTGCCGTATTTCTGTGCTGTGCTTTCCAAAAATAGCATCCACACAAGATGGGCTGGTCTAAATCTGTGAGCATTTAGCTGCACGCTTTTTCAATACAGGCATCAAAGCACCGGGCTCATCAGCCTTTTCATAGAGGGATTTTTCTCATGGGCACCTCCCCTTCTATTCACAAAAAAAAGGGTTATGTCCCCTCCCCCGTGCAATTGCTTAACATCCCTGCGGCAACTGCACAAACCCCTCGTGTGGAGAAGTGACATTAGGTGTCGGCTGAAATGTATTTTTAGCTTCTTTCCGTGCTCTCTAGCAGCTGGAAGCAAAGATGTAACCCATTACCTAGAAGCTAACCAATTCCCCTGGAACGCCAGCAAGGGCTCTGCAGAGCAGTAACCCAGAAACTGCAGTCTGACAAGCAGAGGCTGTTTGCACGAAGATCTGAACAAAGAGCTTGGTTAGAAACCGAGTGAAAGGCTTCTCTCCAGGTACTTCAGGGGAGCAAGTGAGTTTCTGGGTTACGTGCAGACGTCTGCCAAAGAGACACTGGCAACTGAGGCTGAGCAGGCAGAGCGCTGGTCTGGTAACAGGGATCATTTCTTTGTTGAGTAAAGCGACTAAGGAGCTGGGGAGCAATAGCTATGCCAGAGCCATCGCTTAAGGATGGCCCAAAATCCACCCCCCAGTGCTAACGTGTTTGCATGGTCCGGCAAGAGACTGTGAAATTCCAGGGCATTACAGGTCAAGGGATGCCTCACAGATTTCCACCCATGCTTCAAATGTATCTGTGATACACAGCCACTACACCACAGGCACAAGAGCAGTACATAGGAAGAGGCTATGGCCTGCGTAGTGACACTGCAAATTTGTTTTTAAGACTCCTGGTGCAAAAGCAAAAATGGCATGGCCACACAGCAAAACCATATAAAGTCACCGTGCCCGTTTAAATGCACCCTAAAGTGTACGAGATCAACTCGATCCCAACAAGCCTTATGTCAGGTAGCAGGTGCTATCCTTCTTCCGGCAACTACCACGTGTGCTATTGATAATTCAGTAGAAACATGATAAACATCCATACCATGTTCCAGACCGAGCTGGCCCTGCACCGATCCCGTATCAGCGGTCATTAATTGTGCAACCACAGCCTGAGGTGAAAAGGACAAACAGAGGTGATATATGAGTCATATCACTTAGCAGATAGCGATAAGAACAGATCCACAGCAAAGTACCTCAGTCATCAAAGTACTCCATTATCTAAATCTTTTCCACTTCCCATGGGGCAGATAACACTGATATGTCCTCCAAGTCTGAGGAAAGGAATTTAACTTGCAGGAAATCCCGTGGTTTAAAAACAGCCTCATTTGAGGACAATACCGCAAGGTGCCAAGTACTTACTGACAGCATACCGCACCTCCCTTCCCCTTATCTAAATAGCCTACTACTACCACTACTTCGCTTATCAAGTGCTGCTTTATATTTACTGAACTCCAACAGCTTCACACCTAAATACACCAGCATGCAAATATGCTGGCATGACTCAGAGCTAGTACCATCAGTGTTGGGATTTTTTTTTTTTTTTTTTTACATAGCAGGAATGTTTAAAGGTAAAAATTAATGCAGTTACTCTAGGGGCAGAGAAAGAAGTCAAGGAGCTGGCAGCTCACATCCCATTACCTGCTGGTATCTTTGCTGAGTCGTCACAGGCTCTGACAAAGGGTCCTTCACATCTGCTTCATCGTGGAGATACTTAGCTCTTACAAACAGAGACTTCAGAGGAAGCTTCTTGTGGGTTTACAGCCTGCTCTCTGTTCAGCCATTTTCACTGCGACGCCGTCTAACATAGTATTGTTTCCCAGGAAAATAAAGGGGGAATAATTCCTATCCCTCGTGTCCCAACCCTTTGGCTCCCACCACGCTTTGAGCCTCCCACAAACCACTGCTGCAGAAAAGCAGCGCTGCAAACTGCTGAGAGCCGGTTTGCAGTGGAAGTACAGCAGCCACCTAGGACTGCTGAGTGGGCACGGGTCACGGCAGGTATCGAAAAGGATATGCCCAAGAGGGAGGCTCTGCACCATTTCAGCCCTATTCCCCTCTGAACAGAGCAGGTTCATCTATTGGCGGAACACCTCCGCTGTTCAGCAGCGCAGACGGAGCCAACAGCCCTGCTGAGCTGGCACAGACGGTGGGGTAAGGCAGTACAGAGGAGTTGGTGTGTGACAGACAGGCTGTCTCCTCCGCCCCTCGGTCACCACGTAGTGCTGGGATGTTAGTGTGCAGATGTGGGTGGGTATGTGAGAGTGCTCTTCATTGCCATTCCCTCTGAGGAAAGACAGCCTGGCTTATGCGCAGCTCTGAATAAATTCCCTGCTAACCTCACAGCCATCTGCAATGGCAGTTGTACTTTCAAAACCAGCCAACCAGCTCAGCTGCCAGGAGCACGAACCAGAACTGGTGGCTTGTTCCTGGTATGATGCAGAGGGCTGGTGCCCCAATAACTCGAAGTCAGGCAGTTTTCTTGGGGTCTTCCAAATAGTCATTCTTTGACCGGTAAGATTGTAAGAAGAGTGTAAGGCATCTGCAATGAAATGCAAACCTAGGCAAAACTCCTTTGGTTTGGTTACAAATGCAAGTCTCAGATTAGGTTCACAAAAGTTCACAGGTGTCCTGGTAAACGTGAGATGGTGGCCTTTCATGATCCAAGACTGAATGCTAGGCAATTTAGAGCCTTCAAGCAATCCGGTGAAGCAAAGTTACGAGTAAAGAGGCAATAAATACAGGGACAGGTTTAAACAACACAAGGTGACTCTGCACATGGGAGAGCTGAGCTGTGGGCCTCCTTGCTGCAGGATGTTTTGAACGGTAATCATTTACAATTGTTCAAATTTGTGGAACAGAAAGCCCTCAGAAGTTTACAATTTAAATGAATACCATAGCTTAGACTGCCAGCCTGTGAAGCTCCTGGATGGTTCGTGGTTCAGGGAGATGACTCAGAGCAAGGACTGCACAAGTAGTAGAGCCATTCTTGTGTACTGTGCGTTATTGCCTTGCCCAGCACCCATAGTGCATACCAGGGTGCAGATGTGTAAAAGCATTTATGATCTCAAACATTACCGAAACAAGTAAGCTTAGGTTTCTAAATGCACTTGTAATTCTGGAGAAGGGTGGCTCATCACCTCCCATGGGAACAGCCGCCCTCCCATGGCATTCACACAAGAAGCAGATCGAGAAGGCGCTCCGCACATGTCCATGACCTGTAAACCCAGTGCTCAAAGGCACAGCTGAGCTATTACAGCTCAAGAAATGGCTGCGCATGGGCTGAAGAGCAGGAACTGTCCTCTTGGGCAGTGTTGTCTGCAGCAGGCAGGATAGCTTCCGCATCCATGAAAGAGATTTAATATAGGCATTGTCCCTCACATTTGTGAGGGGATCAGAGCAGATACTGTGTAAAGATGATGTGTGGTAGCTGACGAAGGCCCTGTAGCTCACTGGTAAATCTGAGTCCAGCAGCTTCCCTTGCAGACAAATGTTCCCCCGCATCAACTAGTTTGACTGGCATCGCTGGAGCAGTGCCAGCTTACACCAGCAGTACATCTGCTCCCACATCTTTACATAACTGTTCCTGACTTTTTCCTTTTTCCTTTTCTTTTTTTTCCTCCCCACAGGTACAAAGAAGCTGTGATTATCCTGGACTCGTTTGAGAAATGCCACCGAAATTTACCATACCATGACGATCATTGCTAATATTTGCTACTCTTCATATTTTAAGCCCTTCAAACTCTTCCTCAAATTGCCTTCAGACCTGGGCTGTTTAACCCATTCCCAATAAAAATGCAGGAAAAAGCGTTGTATAAATACATTAAACATGCCGCAAGACTTCGATGAAACCTGATTTACAGTCACTCTAGATGATCTAATAGTGCACGGATCAGGTTCGTGCAGCAGTGAGCAATTTGACGGTCAGACCAACGGTGTTTCAGAAAAGGGGAAAGTCAGGAGACAAGCAAAAGGATGCTCTGTGGAAATAACGCATGTCACAGTGGGGCAGTATTTGCAAAAGCATTTTTCACCTTCAGTAATGTTTTTCCGGCTTCAAAACAATACCTTATTGCAAATGCTGAACACATTTACTATAGGCACCATGTTGACACCACCCTAGAGAAAATAACAATGGTTTGGCAGCCTGCGAAGTCTTTTAAAAATAGACTGTGAAGCCCCTGAGAAAACGGCAAGCTCTAAAAATAGGACTAGAGCTGAGGGAGGGGAAAAAAAAAAAAAAGAGAGAAGAAAAGCTTTCCTGATGCTAAAGCTCAGGGTCAGCTACAAAACGCGGGGTTCCTTCAAGGACATGCAATTAATTCATTGCAGTGCTCCGCAATGAATAAAAGCTTCCTCTCTGATTCCCTCCTGTGCTGCACTGGTCCCTCAATGAGGGGAGAAGGGAGAAAAGGCAAAATGGTATCAGATTCAAGGCGACGCAATATGGGGGATTCCCTCCCTTCCTACCCGGGCCAGCCCTTGATAAAAGCATCTCGCACAAGTGGCGTGGATCTATCTTTGCTTGTCCCGTGGTCCTCTCCCCCTCACACACACCCCTGCCTCTGTTCTCCGGTGCCAATGCTCCTTCACACAGAAAGGGATTTTATGAGCACATCCTTGCTGCACTGGCACAGAGGCAGACCTCGGGAGGCTCAGAAAAGCACTGTAATAACCCAAATAATTTTAAGCAAGCGTCCCAGATTCTTGATTGTTCATGATGCGGGAAGCTGGACATCCCATTTTCAATTTGCATGCCCAAGCATTAGGATAAGGCTTGAGGCTTCTGCAGGATTTTAGACCCTCCTTTTGGCCCACTACAATGGTAATTTTTAGTATCCTTCTGTCATATGTGTGAAATAAAACTGGATCCCTCCGGTGGCTAAAACTGCACTGGTAACCTTGCTGGAGGATAACTGGTCTTTGAGTTAGCTGACCTACTTTACCTTGGCATCGGCCAACAAACAGTATGGAAAGGGCTCTACAACTGAATCCAGTGGGATATACCGGGGCAGGGAGGAGTCAGCACAGACAGACTGTGGTCTCCTACATGTTAAAATCCTGGCACACCTGTCAAATCTGCTATTTGCCCACAGATTACACCCCTGGCTAGATTTCATCCTCATCTCTGGGTGAGAAGACAACAAGAGAAAGGGGGAGCCACTTAAAATGGCCACCATCACTTGTTAGAACTAACCTGATCCAACTCTCAGGGAGTTGCAGGGGAGGAAAAACCTAGCCTGACTTCTTGGAAGGAGTCCGACAGAAAGGCAAGCCACTGGTACAGGAGAGGCTGGCCAGCCCCAGAATAGCCACTCTGTCACCTCAGAGAATACTTATGAGCCTCCAGGGAATTTCAGGTAGCCACAAGATTCAGCCAAAATGAGGTTTCGCCTGTGCTTTTGGCAGCTGCTTTACAAGTGCTCACTCTCGATGCTTTGTTTACTTGAGCACTTACTTAAATGTACTTTTCCTTTCTCTAATACAGTGTGGCATTTACTGAGGAGTGGACTCAGCAGGAGTGTGTGCTGCTCCAGGTTGTGAGGTCTCCTAATGGTGCCTCCTGAAGGTGCGACAACAGTTCCTTCATGGGATTACCTTATTCTTGTGACCCTCCTTGCTACATGCTGTCTGATGCAAAGACAGCAAGTTTGTTTGTCTAGGGTTTCCTTCACTGATCTTTGATTACCCTAGTTTTGATTTTTTTTGCCCAGAACCCCAAAATATCTCTGCATCTATGGAAGGGAAGTGCCATGCAGTCTCCTGACCTCCTGTGATTGTCGGTACCCTCCTTGGAGGGTGGACAGACTCTGAGCAGCAGATCCAGGCTGCTCCAAGGTGCTCCGGTTGAAGGATGTCACGGCAGAGTCCTCCCTCACAGGCTGCTCCTCTGCAAGGCCACATAAACCTTGACCTTGCCCCAGCTCTCATTGCTCGTGGGAGAAACACTACAGATAAATAAGAAGTTTCCCCAAGCCTGGAGCAGGGTCTCTCAGGAGAAACACCAGTTCTTTTCTTTATCTGTACCACCTACCCCCGCAGACTCTGAGCCACAACAAAGTGCCTTCACCTCCTGGGCACACAGAGTGCCATTTACCTGCCTCTCCTCTTGAGACTTAATTGCCTCCAACAAATATTTCAACAAAAATACCCCGAACTCTTAAAGCTGAAAACCAGTTAAGCATTTCACTGGTCACTTGTTTCACCTTGCAGCAGAGTGATCCTTTTCCAGCAGGTCAACAGGCACCTGTGGTTCCCCACGGAGCTCCAGCCCACCGTTTCGCTGCTCACTAATAGTTGCCACTCCATTCTGCAGAGCTTCCATCCACGAGGATAATATTCCCAGCAAGTGCGGTGGACTGGCACTCTTGGGCACCAGGGAGAAGATTAACCTTTCAGCCTTCTTTCATGGATCTTCAAAATTAAGCTGAATGCATAGATGCAAAAAACGAACAAGCATAAAACACGTGAGCTCAATTATTTCCCAGAAACCTCACTATACTTAAAAATGTCGTGTAACCAAGGGGAAAACAACTGAAAACGATGAAAAAATATATAGAAATGTAGTTTTGCTGAGTTATGAAGCCTGGTATGGTTTTTTGCACATGAAATCCCAAATCATAAGACAGTTGGTAAGAAGAGTCACTTGTCCATTTTTTCCTTCTCTCCCACCACAGATATCTTGTTCCTCAGATATTCTCCTGATGCTGCAAAAGCCAAGTGTTAATGTTAGGTGCTCTGCAGAAGTCCACAGCCCTAAGGACTCGAGAAACAGTGAGGTTTTCCCCTCAACAGCCATAGCCACAAACAGCATTACAGTTAACCCTCCTGTTCTGTGAGGGCGAGCGATCACCAGAATAGAAGGGGAGTCTGCATTTGGAAGAATTCAAGGAAGCATTTCGCACAGTTTTTAAGACAAAAGAAGAGGATCATATAGGTGGGGAAGAAGAGGAAAAGATGGAAGAAATTTTGAAGATTACAGAGGCACAGCTGGAGAAGCTTCCTGTGGGTGAAAAAGCACCACAATTGGCTAGAAAGAATGTTCAGATGTGTTATATCCTGCATTGAGATCGAGAAGGCAGTGAAGAGAAATGAGCATAAATTAAGCAAGAAAGCCATTAAAGTGCACTCAGATACCTTAAAACAAACTGTCTCACTGCAAACTGGAGTTACCCTTGTTCCATAGGGCAGAATTTACTACAATCTAAGACACTAAATCACTGTTTTAAAAAGAACAGTTCGTTCACTATGCATGGAACCAAAGCCAGTCCAGTTTAATGACTTGCAGTACCTGAGCTCTTGAGACTTCTGGCTGCATTATTCAACACTGATAATATACAGCCCTTGGAAGAGCGGAAACAAGTCCTCATGCCGGCAGCATACAGATGATGTTCAGGTGGTCAGGTATTACGACAATGAGAAAAAGATAAGCAATCACTCAGGAAATCCATGTCAGCAGGACCAAGGAAAAAGGAGCATCTGCCTGACCTGGATTGGTAGGAAAGTCACGTTAACAAATTATCCATCCCAGTGCACGGCCCTTCAGCATGGAATCCTCCAGCTACATCCCTGACCAGTCCCTGTGAAAGAAGCTATCTCCAGTCTCCAGAGGAAATTGTTTGGAGCCTTTTTATTCTGTCACATATCCCATTCACACCACAGGGAAGGCACAGACCGAAAAGACAGCCCCAGAATGAATCCTGGGCGTAAATCCTGCATGTGTTGGATGAGACCAGTGAAGAGTAACTTTACCAAGACTTTGACATGGGTCTTAAGAGGAGGTGTTTTGTGTGCCTTTAAAAAATTTCTTTGATTGGTAGCAAAGAACTTCATGTTGCTCTAGTGCCAGATTAACAGCCTCTGTCAGTTTAACCATCCCCAAAAGATGCCATTCAGACAATAACAGGATAATCATTCCCATCACAGGCCTCCTGAGACACTACCCAGCAGGGAATGTTACTGGAGGACAGAGAGGAATTTTTTTCCCCACATCCACTCCAATACAAGGATTTGTGGTGAGGCTGTCAGCTTCAGCAGCAGCACTGTTGGTGTAGCCTAGTTTGACTAAGGTAAGATCCCAACTTGGCATGACTTTTGGAGCAAAATGATAACGACTTCTTGTTAGTTCCTTGAGAACTTCTTCACATCATTAGACTCTTCCCTGTCTGAAATGGTTTGTTTATTCTGGAGGAGTAAAACAATCCCTGGATCACAACATGAGGCCACCATTGTTCTTAGACATCCCCAGCACAACCTCTAGTCTGGGTTGGGGAAGAAGTGAGCTCCTCGGTGAGTTGTGTGGTCTGCTGCTTCTCTTTCTGACTCTACAAGCTAAGTTAACTGTAATCAAGGCCACTTATCTGGCTTTCACCAGATCCCAGCTACCCATCCAGCAGAAAATCTAGAAACATCCAACCAGTCCTTCTCTAAGCCTCTTGATATGTCCTTCTCTCTCCTGTACCACCTTAGCTTTTTCCACCCTCTCACAATAGGATGTGCCTGCTCCGTCAGGCCAGTCCTATCGCACAGGAACCGGCCGCTCTCTGACACCGAGAAAGCTACAGCTTTTAGATACAGGGAGCTTATCAGCTCAGTTTGCTGTCATTCACTGCTTCAATTTGTATGCCCATGATTCTACTCACTGAACTCCTACTGTAAGCTGAAGGAAAGATTTTAGATGTGCCTAAATGTCTATTCCCTCTATTCCCTCCAAATACATTTCCTTCTCCTAGCAATTGATTTCGAAAGGAGCTGAGGCTAAGGAGCTGTTTCTTGCAGGCTGGCAGCAGTTTGGGTATCCCCTCGTGGCACTAAATAGAATTGCAGTCACTAAAACCTGCATCTCTGTAATAGCCCACATCCTTCCCTGACTACTCATAATCTGCTTTGCTGTGGTCCCTAGCCACCCCAGACATGGGCCACGGTACCAAATGCTAACTTCATTTGTGGCACCCACAGGAAAAGAAGTGTCTCTTGACACCAGATACGCTAAGACACCAAGGGTTTGGCTATTCTCTGCTTTATGAGCCTGGGCCACGCTTGTGTTTGTGGCTTTTAGCAAAAATGTTTGTCTTCAAACAGCTATGTGACCATGGGACCAAAGGTTTATCAAATACCATAACAAAGGTATCTACTGGCACCGCCATAGACAAAAGATGTAGGCTTACCACGGTGGCTTTGGTCCATGGAGCCATCCTCCACAGCTAAGAGGAGTAAAGACTTCAGTGTTGAAGCAGGGGAGCACCTCCTGCAAAATCTTTAGGCTACAGATCTTTCCATAAGATGAGATCGTATTTAATAATGAAAAAATGTTGACAATATGACAGTATTGTAGTTATTTCATGTTAAATATTCTGCAGTGCAACATGATACGCTATTTCTGATTTGAAAAAAGGATTTTTTTTTTTTTTTTTCCAGAGAACTCTAAGTGGTGCCGCTCTGCCATGAGAAGGAGTTTGGTGGCAAATCTTGGTGGCAGTTTCCAGCCCTCTGCAGCGTGGCCCCAGCTCTGTCCAGTTCACATGTAGGGAACACTCCTGCTTTTCCTTGTGCATGGAAAGCTTCTTTTCAGTCATCCAAAAGCATATGCTTTAGCGTTGGCAAGGTCAGCTCTATAATTACCCAAGTTTCAGAGGCTTAGTGGAAAAGGATAACCTTTCTTTAGCTTTTTTGCGTCATCCTATAACCTTTAAATTGGAACAGTACCCCTGCTATCAAATTCAACAGGAGGTTTCATATAATTTTGTATGAGACTCCTTATCTGGGGAATACATCTGCCATCAGTTTTAAAGCCAGAATGGATTGCTATGATCATGTAATGTAATGTAATTAGAAAAGGGAAACGAACAGTGGAATCTCAACCTACTGGCAAAGCAGCCCTGTAAATGCAACCAGCTTTTCTCTCACTGTCACTCTCATACCTTCCCTATCGTCTAAGTCTACAAGTTACCCTTAAAGGATAACCTCAGCAGGCCGACATGCCACACCTCCATCAGCAGTGGCTTGACACCCCACACTAGTGAGGCAAAGGACCTACCTTTAACCACCAAAATGTGGTTTGTAAAGGAGAAGTGAATACAGCCCAAGCCTAAAGTCACCAACACTGTCATATCAACTTACTTGTCCAGCTTGGGGAGTTTTAAAACAGCTGTGGCATGTAAAGACAGATGCATGGGCAGCTCCACAGACACTGCCTAATTCATGAACAGCAGCAAAAAAAAACCCAAAACAAACAATCAATCAAAAAAGAAAACCCCAGTTACTTAGACTGCTAAAAAAAAAAAAGAGAGAGAAAATTCTAGACAGTTTCCTAGAGGCAGAGTCTGTAGGAATAGGTATTTACACACCTGAAATAGCGCTGCAGAGGAAAGACGAAAAGAAAAAGAAAAAGAAAAGAAAAGAAAAGAAAAGAAAAGAAAAGAAAAGAAAAGAAAAGAAAAGAAAAGAAAAGAAAAGAAAAGAAAAGAAAAGAAAAGAAAAGAAAAGAAAAGAAAAGAAAAGAAAAAAGAAAATTAAATCGGGCATTCAAACCTTCTGCAGCTCACCTCTGAATGCACCCTGCGCCCTCTCCTGGAGCGCTGTGTTCATCTCAGCTACGGCGGGGCGGAGGGAAAGGGAGATAAAGGTGTGGAATGGAAAGGAGCAGGGCTAGGAAAAGGCAGGGGCCATTTAGAAGTGAGAAAGCTCAAGGGACAGAATGATAACATGAGGGGAAAATGAAGCGCTACGCAACAGCTGATGTGCATGAGCTTGCTTGGACAAAGGGATTTGGGACTCCCTTAGCTCACTCCACAGCAGAATTAAGAGAGTAGGCTCCAAAATTTGGAGACTACAGTGGAGCGGGCAAGCAGAAGCAGGGTTCAGAATTGCAGATTTACTAGAAGTTTGAGCAGAAGTCTCTGGCATCAATCAGAATTATGCTATCCTCCAAACACAAGCCGTATCAGTGGTACCAATGAAGGGTGTTGCCAGCACAACCCTTAGCCTCTGGGAAAGGTTCCTCCGTGTCGGGTACGTGCGGCTGCTTTTGCCAAGAAGGTTCATGGACTCCTCTGATGTCTCAACAACAGCTCGGTACAGCAGATGTAAGGCAAGCTATCCACTCCCTTGCAAACTTCTGACTTCAAGGACACTCAGGAGGAGCAGGTAAGCAACCCAAAACAGCAGCTCCTGAAGTGGCCCTTCCTGAAGCTCACTCAGAAGTGTGAAGGACACTCTCTCAGCAGCTGGGACTGGCCTGGGAAATATCTAATGCTACAAGTGGCACACCAGCCACTTCCCTTGCAGGCTTGTACACTTCTAGAGAACCCAGGGAAGAGCAGCTGATCAGGTCTTCAGTTTTTCCTTTGAAATCATGCTTCTCCAGAGATTTCTACTGAATGAAATCCAACCCACTGAGTCCAAAAGATATTAATTTACTGCAAGAAGTTCTCACTGAGTTTTATGGAGCTGCAAGACCCTTATATTTAAGCTGGTTGGCATAAATTTCATCCTGGAGTATCACAATCGATAACGTGGTTTATGCTGGGAAAGTATGAGGCATAAAGCCTGCCAAAACGCTCTGGCCTCATGCAAACTGCTCATCTGAGGATGATCTAACTCCCAGATTCCCAGAACAGCTCCTCAAATTATTAGGGAGAGTACTAGTTGTCACAGGCAAAATCCACATTGGGGACCGCTGTGGTGAGTTGGTTCCAGTATCCAAGACTCATCAATTGAATTTATTAGCACAGATGTCACCTAAGCATCTTGTGCAAATAAGCCTCAGAATCCATGTTTAAAGTCCCTCTAAGTGCTGTACACTGCACCGTTAAATTGTGCCCTCTTCTGTCATTGGAAAGAATGCAGAGCAGATGAAATCAGTGCACCCAGCCCTGAAGATGAGCCTCTGCTGTCTTGTGCCTTGAACAGTCATGAATGCTGTTGCAGAGAAGTGAAAGGTTTCCTGATGCAGTCACATTTTCCAGGGAAAAGAAACTAAACAGCAATCAAAACTGAAAAAGAAAAAAAAAATTAAACCAAGAAAGGCCACAGCAGATGCAGCCAAGAAAAGGTAAGAAGATGCCAGCTTGCTCCCTTCCCTTTCAAATACGGTCATGCTGCTCTTGCCAACATTACTGCAGTGCTACCCAGCTGCACACGCCAGTGTCGGCACAAGCAGAGTCAGCGTGTGTATGTTATCTTTTTCCTTCTCACGTCTGTATTTCTTCCTGCTGCAGCATCCCATCTCCATCCCATCAGCATTTAAACTAGACCAGACTGAGTAGTATGGTCTGGATGTGGTTTAGTGTGACTGGAATCCAATACACCCCTCTCCCTGTGTACTCCACGAAAGGAGCTCTGAGGCATCTGACTCCACGTGTAAGGGCTGTCGTGCATCTCCCTCTCATCTGTATGAGCTATGGTTGTGGATGATACAGTGTCTGGATCTTTCATGCAACACTGCTATCAAACATCATCACAGCACCACCAAGTATCATTAGTGATAACACCCTCCCTCCCTCTCTCTCCCCCCCCACCAGCCCCCAGATCCTTGCTAGTCTCACCTCATGGGTGGAGCAGGTTCCCAAAGACAGGGGAAAGTCATCCCTACTTCTGCAGACTCTACCCATAGTCACAGTGAGGAGACCAGGCACCACACCAGAAGCAACTCCAGAGGGAGGTACAGAGGCTGAATCATAGTAGGACTACACGTCAGCAAGCAGGTCCTCGCAGGGTGGCTGGGAGTTGGGCCCTATACTAAAGACACTGCAGTGTATTTGCACCTCTGCAAATTGGTGGGTGCCTCCAATTTGGAATTGCACTGCTCCCAGCTTAGACACCAACAGGAGTGCACGGTATGGATGAAAGCCCTAGATGCTTTCTTCTTTCCTTATGTGATGCCCAGGTTTGATTCCAATACAGATGTATAAAGCAACAGAAGGACTAATACTGTGTTTACAGAGTAATCCAAAGACAGAAAGTGAGCAGCTGCAGGAGGTAAACCAGTACCCAGCTGATTTGAAAGAAGCTACGACTACACATCCCCATGTAGTAAAGCAGTTTAGGAAAAGAGGAGACTTCCTGAAACACAGTATCCCCTTAACACTTTCCTCAGATCATCACTACACCTCTCCCAACCCAATGGGATGTCCCAATGCTACCTTCAGCCCCTGCTTGACAAAGATGCATACACACGGAGCCTCCACAGACACCTCTAGCTCCCAAAAAACTTTCAGGTGCAAATGTAAAAGCATATTTTGCTCTACTGAGTGTTTAGGCTTGGATTCTCACTATCCCCAAGCTGCTTCCTACAAACCACTGTGGAAGGGGTCCTGCTGTTTTTTGTGTCCCTCACAATTGCGTCCCTCACAATTGCATGCCAAGAGAGAAAGATCAAGTGATCATAGCAAAAACAAGTCTTACACGAACATGTGCTTCTCCCACAGGACTGGCTCAACTTGCTGACCCTAAAGACACCACACTGGGCTCAGAATCCACTCCAGGCTTGTTGACTGCAAGCGCAGTAGAGATCGTGGCTACATGATGCATCTTTGTCTATTACAAAGTGGCTTGAAATGGTCATTTTCTGTTCAGCATCAAGGCATACTGTAAAAGGTGAATTTTCTATTCATAAACAAGGCAATTACTCCCCCATGAGTATGCAAATAGCTAGTCAGGAAATGGCCTGTGCTACTAGGAGCTGTTAATGTGCACAAAATCAATACACAGGCAGATTGTCTGCTCCATTCGGAGGTAAACACACCAGTCACACTGTCTCAGATCGGCCTGGGGGATGGAATATGATTAATTCCCTTTTAAAAGAGCAAGTGTGTACTATACAGACCTTGTGTTACCTGATGGTGTCACCAGGAACATCTTCACTTCAGTTCAGTTTTTTGGACATGGTAATTAATGAAGACCAAATCACAAAGTCAAATAGAGGTAGAGCTCCCGTCTTTCTCTGGTGAGCACTTCTTCATGAACTTCAGACTTTTACTGTTGTATCTAGTGACTTGCCAGTTTCCCAGGAGTGGGTGTCTGCTGCCTACAATAACTTTGAAAAGTAAGGATACTCTACATACTGCAGTCAGTGTCCATTGAACCATTGTTCAAGACTCTTTAAGGATCTATGTACAAGTTTTAAGGAATCCATAAAGGTCACTAAGGAAAAACAGTCAGCTGTCAGTAATCTGGTATTTACTATATTCCTATTCTCATCTCCACCAACAATATTTAGAAGATCTGCAAATCAAAAAAAGGTTGGAAAACAGTTATCTAACTCCATCAAAGCTTGGGAAAGGTCAGATCTGGATCTTCAAAGGGTCAAAGCTATATAGACCCATCTAATATAATTTACTATTGAAGTTGATCTGATTTTGGTCTAGATATAGGTTTTCTGTTTCTGCCAATCTTCTGCATGAATGTTCGCAAGTCTTAAGAATGACCACAAGCAGACACCTGAAGAAAAATAATAACAGAACAAACATATATGACAATTTCCCATCTTTTAACCATTACTAGGTCTCAGGGTCTACTGAACCTGATGTGTTCTGTTTGTTTAGTGATCTGCAATCAATCTCTTTTACTAGTATTTATCAAGTCTCCCCTTATTTCCATACAAATTTCTTGCCTCCTCCCCAGTTCTGCTTCTCTTTGCATGACCTACCACTTCCTTCTTTGTGTTTTGAAGCTGCATCCCAACAGCCTCATTTGATTACTCCAAGTCTAGTTACCCGAGAAGAAACAGGTAACACTTAATCCCTATTCAAGCTCTCCATGCCATTCATAAATTAGACTTCTGTCATTCATTCCCCACCACCCATAGTCCCTTTATCAGGTGGAATACTGCCAGCCAACTCAGTCACTCCCCAACCAGAGCTGTTGCTTACATTGATGATTGTCCTTGCCTTCTCCAAATATTTTCCAGTTAAAGTCTGAAGATGGGGTACCAGGACTGCAGACGATACTCAGGCTCCTAGCAGAGCCTTACATTTGATTTGCTATTTAGACTGCTGCTGAGCGCTGAGATGATTTTTGATGCAGGTATAACCACATTGTCTCATTCCTGATCGCCGAGGACCAGCTCAGTGCCTATCGCTGTGAAGCTAGGATTATTTTTTCCCATACCCATCACTTTACATTTACCCACACAGAATTTTATCTGCCTTTTCATTGCACATTCAGTGCACTTCATTGCACTTAGTTTTGTGAGGTCCTTCTGCAACTCTTTACAGCCAGTCCTTTTCCTTACTACCCCGAAGAGCTTTGTATCATCACCAAAGCTGATCATCTCACTGCTCACCCCCCTGCCAGATCATTTATGAAAATGCAGAACAGCACACATCTCAAGACAGATCCCATCCAACAGTGACTTCTCTCCACTCTACCAGTTGGCCAGAGACTCTGCCCGCTGTTTCACATTTTTAACTATGACAGGATCTTGTCCCTTATCCCACATCTGTACAGTTCCCTGTGAAGCCTTCTGGGAATCTAACCTAGCCAAATGGACTCACCATTATCGTTGTGCTTGTTTATCCCTTCAAAAATTTACTTTTCTAAGGCAAAACCTCCCTTAATAGAAACCATGTTGACTTTTCCCAAGGAAATTTTTTGCATTTATCAGGCATTCATTAATTCAGTTCTTTGTTATATTGTCTATTAATTTGCCTAGTACACATATCAAACTTATGAGACCACAGTTTCTTAGACACCCCTGTGGAAACTGTTCTAAAGAATGGCACCATGCTTGCTACTCTCCATATTTCAGGCACCAATGTAAGTTTAAGTGGATTATACAGTCTGACAAGGAATTCCACTATTTCTTTTGAAAGTCATGAGTGAATATCACTCAGTTCTGGTGATTTGTCAGCAGTCATTCTGTATATCTGCAACACAATTTCTGCCACAGTTATTTAATAGGAGAGATGCTAGTCTGTTTTTGATCTAATTTCTTCAAATTCAATGACTCTCCAAATTGCATTCTCTACTGGGATCGCTAATTCACTTCTAGGAAAATCATTATAACAGGCCAATTACAATCACAAATATAAATTATGTACACAAAATTAATGAATTTAATATTCCTTTCTGCTGCTCCTTCTTTATGCAGTTTCTTTTATACCTATATAACCCACGAGTGCAGTTGTGATCTCCTGCTCCATAGGCTCAATGGGCCTTTACAGCAGATGTAGCTCAAATGAGCAGCTCCTGGATTAGCCTTGCACATTTTATGCCTTCCTCAATCCTTTCTCCACAAACAAGCTCCCACACTTACCGTAAACCTGATTGGATCAAAATGCTCTTTGGCTCATCCATCATACAGCAGTTACACTGGAGTAAGTCAGACTAAGAGGATGTCACAGAACTTAAGATCACATTTGAAGAAATGTAGAAAGACAGATTTCTGCAGCTTGCAGACCCCATCCTGAAGTAGCTATATCTTTTGCCCAGACTCTCTGAATCACGGATTTCAGAAGGAAGCCATGTAATAATTTGCTTTACCCTCAGCATCACTGAAAATTAAAGTGTGCTTTCCCTTCCCTTCCCTTCCC
>VXBH01007343.1:142603-164941 GCA_013400035.1 Rynchops niger | reverse complement strand
CACGAAAGAATAATGTATCACTTAGTTTTGGGCTATAACAGAGGAAAAGGTTACATCTCTGTCTGGATATAGAATAACTTTTGAGAGAATGATGCATTTTAATGCTAAAAAAGCAGTTTCAGGTCACTCCACATCTAGCAATAACAGCTGTATTTAGCAGAGTACTTTGTCAGAAGAAAATAAAAAAGATCAAATGCAGGAAGGGAAAATCAAAGAGTTACAGTCTTGATGTTTTAAAGCCTAGTTTAGCTAAATTCAGCGATAATTTTTCAAAGGAAAAAAGTACTGCAATAAAACTTTTATTGTGTTTTTGTGCTTGTTTTCATTCCTTTGAGAAAAATGAAACAGTTCAAGACTCATCCAATACTAATTTTTTTTTTAGTTTTTCAGTTCAAGCATTCACACAGTTCTCATTATAGATTATACTAGAGGAAAAAGTTGTAAGATAGCTTTCTGTATGGCCTGACACAGTACCATTCAAGAAGGCATCATTTGTTTTAAAAAAAAGGACCTTGGCAAGGTCCTTAGTAAGTGTGTAAATGATAAAAGAAAATCGGATATTTGGAAATTAAATGGAGGGGAAAAAAAAAAAAAAGATTTGAGTGTGAAAAGCCCTAAAAACCATGTGTGAGAGCTAACTCATCTACATGGCTTATGCTCAGGCCCGTTTGGTGGCGAATTGTTGAGGCCCGAGGCACAAAGATGTTTGGGCAGCAGAAGCCAACTTGGAGGCTGTAAAGTGATTTGTTTCTATTTCCTTGTATCATTTTGAACAGTCAAATCAGCTTTACAGCTCTGAAATAAACACAGTTGGGAGTTTATGTGAGTTCAGGATGGTGTAATCTGTATGTTTTGGACAGGGTAGGGGAAGGACAAGAAACGTTTGCAGCCAATTCGACAACATGTTCCTCATTTAACATATCAACAAGTTGGTTGAGGTAATGGGAGAGATAAGTATTTTAAGTTGTAAATGCTTAAGAAGCTGGGAATCTGGAAAAAGGAATTAGTTTTGAAGTTCAGCAGTCATTTATAGCCAGATACATGGGATGATGTGGGAGGACCTTGGGTATCTCAGTCCCTGTCTTGTAAGTACCTTGCCTCATGCTGGAGCTTGCTGTCCTCAGACATGCAACCAGGTCATGACTTGGGGCAAGAGACCTTTGCCTTGTTGGAGAATGGACATGCAGGAGGCAGAGAGCAAGTGAGAGTCCGGCTCAGCCAGAAATGTTCATCCTGCAGGGTGCATTCAGCCTGCCAAAATATTCATCCAACCTGGCAGCTGCCTCTCCCCAACTCCTGTCCCGGGGCACAAGCAACGAGCTGCAGCTGGACAAGCTGCTCCAGCTCTGCGGGCAGCTGGCTCTTGGGTGCTGTTGTCGTGGGATGAGACCTACTCAGAAAAATACTTCTTTCCAGCCAAAGATCGAAGAACGCCTTGTTTGTTAACTGAGATGAAAATGAGGGAGACAGAGGGAAGAATGATTTTATCACACCTGCATTAAATTCATGCTTTCTTGGAGAAAGGTGAGTGCCTGAGGACGCTGGTACCCACAGGGTTGGTTGAAGCTCAGGAGATGGCCAGCCATATCCTGGGCTGCATCAAAGGAAACGTGACCAGCAGGTCAAGGGAGGTAATTCTGCCCCTCTGCTCTGGGGAGACCCCACCTGGAGCACTGCGTCCATCTTCGGAATCCTGAGCACAAGAAAAATATGGACCTGTTGGAGTGGGGCCAGAGGAGGCCACAAAGATGCTCCGAGGGCTGGAGTCCCTCTGCTGTGAGGACAGGCTGAGAGAGTTGGGCTTGTGCAGCCTGGAGAAGGGGGACCAACAAGAAAGCTGGAGAGCGAGTTTTTACAAGGGCATGTTGCGATAGGACAAGGGGTAATGACTTCAAACTGGAAGAGGGGAGATTGAGATTAGATGTTAGGAAGAAAGTTTTCACTCTGAGAGTGGTGAGCCCCTGGCCCAGGTTGCCCAGAGAAGCTGGGGCTGCCCCATCCCTGGAGGGGTTCAGGTCCAGGCTAGATGGGGCTTGGAGCAACATGGTCTGGTGGAAGGTGTCCCAGCCCAGGACAGGGGGTTGGAACTAAGTGATCTTTAAGGTCCCTTCCTACCCAAACCATTCAGTGATTCTATGATCTCTCCAAAGCTCCCAAGTCTGCTTATGACTCTAAAACGTTGGGTCCCTGTTCAAGCCCTGGTGAAGTCAGGACACATGGATTGCTCTGCCATCCTCTGTGGCTCAGCCACTGGAATAGGCCACCTACTGAGCTGAAGCTTTTGGCTTTTCACCAGTTTTAAAAACTAACTGATATGAATCATGATAATTATTGGTTTGTTGATCTTGCCTTTTGCAATCAACAAAGCTCCTTACAGAATTGCAATCTTTATATGACTGCAGATAAGTCAGCCATGTCACTGAACTCAAGGGCAGCAAAACCTTCAGAGTACATAGCAACTTGCCCTGCTTCTGAAAGCACCTTCATAATATTTTCTGTAGCATATATTTCTTTTGTCTCTGGACTTTCTGATCATCACTCTACTTCCATTGTCTAAGGCCTCAGTGGGCTCTAGAAATAGCCTTGGAAAGGTGTGTAAAGTGCCTTGTTTTCTGTTTTACAGGTGGGGAACCTGAGAGTAGGACCATTTAAGGCTGACATGTTTGCCTGTGATTATGGAGATATCCATAATCACACATCTTAACAGCCAGTGTGGTTTTCTAATCTGTGTGTGTGCAGTCTGAGGTCTGTGGAAGTCGTCAGGAGGCACGAAGACTTCACAACAGGAAAAATCAAGCCACATATCTCTGGGTAGATGGAAGAACCAAAGGCCCCAGTTTCAACCTACCCACTTCAATATCTCAGTGATTCAGTTCTTCCTTCTGCAGTGAAGGAGCAATCACACTACCGGGAGCTCGGGACGGGACCTCAGGGAGGGAGGTGACAGATTAAAGAGCT
Organism: Rynchops niger; assembly: GCA_013400035.1. Lineage (NCBI taxonomy): Eukaryota > Metazoa > Chordata > Aves > Charadriiformes > Laridae > Rynchops > Rynchops niger. The sequence continues at coordinate 161,983 of VXBH01007343.1, read as the reverse complement.
TTTCAAACTTTTGCTTCTGTCCTTGTATCTCTCCAGGAGTTGCTTCCTGCCTGCCATCACACGGACGGCGTGGTGCCCGTTGGGCATCCCAAGAGGGGCTCAGCTCTGATGCATCATCACATCGAGCTGTGGGGTCGGGCTCACAGCACGAGCTGCCATGGCTAAGCCCTCTGCCATGGGTGGTCCTACCTGGGGTGGGCTGATGAGGGTCAGTCCTCTCTGCCCACTCAGACTGGGGCTCAGAGGTCCTTCTCTCCGTCATTACCGGTTGTTGGACAACTGGCATACTTCGGCCCTAAGCCCTGTCCCTCCTGCCATATTTATAGCTTATTTCTGGATCATGGCTAAAATACCTGATGAAATTTAGAGAGGCCAGCACAGGTAAGGGTCCCGCAAAAGCCCTGTTCTAGAAGCTTAAGCGGGGCTTAAGTGTCCAAGCAGTCTCACGTAAAAGACAGGGTTTCTGGGGTTTCAGTGTTGCTATTGGGAAAATGGGTTTCAGATCTTTATTACTCAGTGAAAATACTTGAATCACCACTTGAACTAAATGAAAGCTTACAGTGTGTGCATATTATTGCTTTTCTTGCTACCTATTACTTGATTGGGGTTGGGTAAGGTTAGCAAAAGAATTAAATGAATTTTCTTTGAAAGTTATGCGTTAGGAAGTAAGAGGTATAAAAGTTACATTACACATGGCAAATGTCTTGAGGGTTTAGTTTATAGACTTGTTTATATTTTTATTTTAATGATTATTACTTTCTCCGTGTCATTTCCACTTTTGCATCTCCATACTCATTACGTTTTTATTATCTCTTTTATAAAATCAATGGCTGCAAACCAGATAATTTTGTTCTTCAAATAAATAGATCCAAATACCTCTACCCATAAATTAAATGTTGTGGCTGTGCAAAGGCCTTTTCTGAAGTCGCTAAGCTTAAACTGAATAGCTGACCTTTCGTTTTTATGGACCATGGCATCCAACACATCCATCTGACTTGGCAGATTTGAAATTAGCTGAGCGATAGCTGAACTGCCTTGGAAAATACATTAGTAAAATTAGTGCTCATGAAAGACGACAGATCAACAGCCTTAGAAATCAAATCCTCACGAGCTAGATGCAAACCCCACTGAAGTAAATTTTCAGTCTTTCTCTCGACTTTAGTGCGTTCGTGGGCAGGGCCTTTGCCACCGCAGCAGGTACAGCCTTTTCAGGGGCTGTGCGATGTTCAGCCAATGGTTATCACAGTCGACCTCAACTGATGCACGTTCCCAAACGTGCTGTGAGACCCGTGGGTGGAAAGTGCGGTTGTGGAGGAAGAGAAATCTGCTTACAAAAACCAACAAGTCGAAGTGATGAGAGGATGAGAGAAGAGGACAAAACAGAGTCACTGGGAAGCCTGAGGGCCACAGCTAGCATGTGTCCAAACACAGTCACCCGTGCCAACGTTAGGGAAATTTTGTGCCTAGTCAAACAGCTGTGGATACTTATTATTGCTCCTATCACAATGAGATTTGCTGTCTGGAGGGAGAGATGGAGCGAGAAAGACATGTTTATGGACAACTGTGTGATTTGGTAGCTGTTGTACCGTAGTTAGAGGATGGATTTATATATTTTTAGTTGCTGGAGAAAGTCATGTTGATGCCTGGCTGAAGCGGGCTTGAGCTAGCCAGAGTAGGAAAAGCCCAAAACTTCTGTCTGAGCTGTAATGTTGCACCTAGGAAGATGATTGGTCTAAACATGAGGATTTGTGTTATTCTGTTATTTTGAGTGATTTTTGGAGTCTGCTGAATGCTTCGGCTGTGAGATGTCTCACCAGGATCAGGTGACTTTTCTGGGGTGCTTAAGAGACATTCAAGTCTGAGTTCCCTTTCAATGGATGGAGAGGGTGGGGGGGTCCTGCCCCTCTCCTCTCTGTCCTTATCTTGGTTCTAGAGCAGGTTCCATTTTGAACATAGAGGAACACCGACGTAAGCAGGGTAGATATTATATGTAAAAAAAGTAACTTCTGAACAGCAAGTGTAGTCAATATAATCTTAGAATGTGTCCAACATATGCCGTCTTATCTGAAGGTCTCTCTTTAAGCATAGGAGAAATCTCTTACGCATAGTATGGCAAGAAATATCTGGGCTAGAAGTAGCCTGGCTGCAATAGTACAGAGCTCTGGACAGGATAAATTACCCTACTGAGAGATGGAAAAGGATATGATAGCTTTTTCTTATTGGGGATCTTTCAAAGACCTAAGCAAAGAGTGTGTCTATTTGCAGAAATAGGAATTTAACTTGTATATCTACAATAAAAGTGTGGTTACTGTTTATAAAATTAACCAGTACTTTTCAGCTGTATGTGGCCTCTGTTCTCCATAAAACACTTTTTTAGTGTGTATAGATTCTGGTTTTAATAACCTTTATTTTCTTCATGTCATTTTGGTGTTCTGAAACATATATCTTTGTATTTTTCCTTTCAGCCTAACACTAAAAACCCCACTATGTATACACAAGTAGTCCTGGGTTATCAAGTCCACCTCCTGGTTGCCACCAGGCAACCTATCTCATAACCCCATACACAGACCTGCCTTTGTGCATCTGAGAAGCAGACAGGTCTCTCCCTGGGTGTTTCCATGGGAAGGCCGTTCTAGAGCTTTGTCGAATGTGATGTTAATCTGTTCCTTCTTATTTTCTCTTGTTCTATCTGCCGGTCTTCTCCAGGCTCACTGGGAAAATGGTGGTGGTGAGACTAATTGCCTTGTTAGAAGTAACCGAACTGGATGAAATTAGCCCAGTGGTCTGAACAGTGAAAATGCAGCATTTGGTAACGATCAGGCTTCTGGTGTGTTGAGCTCTTGCCTATTCAGCTGAGCAGTATTGCCTTGTATTGTGCTCATGTTTTCCCATCTGTTTGTCTGTATCAATCTTTTCTTTTGTTTCATGTTTCAATCCAAAACTATTTTGGAGCAGGGCCATCTTTTTCCTTGAGTATGCTCAACATCCAGCCCAGTGGGATTTATGATTAAGGCTTCCATAAGGAACACAATATGAATAATAAGAATAACACTAGACAGGATAGTCGAGCTTGCCATAGAATATCTAACACAAATCCTATACCTAAAAATAGAATGCCACAAGAAAGAGAGAAGTTCNAGGGAACCATATTTCAACAAACTAGCATTTCCAATTATAAGTTTTCTAAACAGGATTTTTAGGAAATAACTGTTGAACTATGCCCACCCCTTGCTATTCCATAGTGACACCCCACCCCCCCCGCCATGTGTATTAAGCAGGGTGCCAGTAACGATGTGGTCGTTTTGAATTGTCTTGCTGGAGTTTTGCCTGAGGAAGCAGGGAAGGCTTTAGGATCTAGGTCCTTGTGTTGTGGTGGGCAAAACATTTTGTTACATTTAAGCAATGAGCACAACGTTCATTTTTAACAGTCCTATTGTTGGAGAGGGAGAAGAGAGAATTGTGATCCAAGAGCCCCTTAAATGGGATTTGAAGTAATGAGTAGCTGTGGTTATCGGAAGTGAGAATTTATGCAGCCATTGGCTATTGCTGCCAATCCTATTGGTAAGTGTTTTGCCAGGTAATGTTATTTGCATGGTGGTAGCACTTTGTGTGTTGATCGTGGAGCTGGATTTACTGGAAGACACGGTATGAAAGCAGAATTAAATAGAATTCCTTTTCCAAAGAGTTCACAGTTAAAGTATACTAAGAGCAGCTACTATATGTGGCTATGTAAAGCTAGTCAGGGGACCAAAAAAGAAGGACGGTCTGTTGAATAAGTCCATGTGAAATAAATTAAGGGTTCAACTGAGAAAAGTGGTTCGGTAATTTTATTTTGAAATTACTAAGTACAGGTATTATAAAATCTTGAGCTCTCTTCTGAATGTAGGAGTGATTTATTTTTGAAATTTCTGAAATGAAAAAAAATGAAAAAGAAGCAGCACAGGGAATACTGTAAACACCAGTTACGTCTTCATGATCTTCTACTTACTTGGAAATACTCGTCAAGTAAAGAGTAGGACCTTCTCAAGAAGCAATATTCTGGATTAGTGGGTAACTAAGGAGAAATGTGATCATCTGATGGGCCTGACCAGAAGGTAACCTGCCAGAAAGGATGAGGCTACAGATGGGAAATATCTCACCAGCCACTTCAGAAATAGGAAGAAGAAATAAGAGATCACCTCCTCAGAGGTAAGTAGGATCTTGGTTTTGCAAAAAAGATTTTGGTCCAAGTTCAAACCATGCAGAAACAGCGAGAGAGCTGGGGCACAGAAGTGCGTAATGCCATTCTTTTATCTGATCTTTCTGTTTATTTTGTTCTATAAGTAAAGAGCAGCAGGGTTAGAGACCTTTGCAAGGTCTATGGATTGCATTCCTCACCTTGATGACATCTCTGGAAGCAATCTCTAAATCCATGCTCATGAGACTCTGGTCTGAGACAGCTCATGTGGTTGGGGAATTTGGGGGCGCTTGTGCTGCATGGCAGGATGAGAGATCTTGGTCAGAGGTGGTAACGAGAGCTCCAAGGAGCCTGACGGTACCTCCAGTTCACATTCCCTACTGTCTGAGGAGGCTTTGGAAGGTCAAGGACCCAAATGCATGCACATTGGTCAATGTCACCAAAGGTAGCCCTGCAAAGGACATGTCCACCGGTGTGTCCATGTCAAAAGGGTCTGCACCCGGTGTTGATGGCTGTAACCAGCGAGGGTGGGAGTGGGGAGGTTAGGACAAAGACAAGGGTATCCCAAATTTTCTTTTCTCTCACCTTGCTCACTGGATGCCCAGTGAAATATTCCCAGAACCCTTTTTGTTTGTTCCCTTTGAACTCCCTTCCTTGACAAAATGCAGAAAGCAGTAAATACATGCGTCCTGTAGCTGCCACTTTATATATTGAATTAGTAAAGCTTAATAAGTCCCCCATTATTTTGTTGCCCTATGGAGAATACAGGTGCTTTTCTGCATAAAATTTTCACACAACACAGCGTGAGTTGCACTTTAAGCCTAAATGGCATGCACTTAGTTATCTAATTTTTGCACGTTAATCCTCTCAAGATGTCTGTTAACATAAACCTCATTAATTAATATTCCTTTAGGATCTGTGAATGTGTGATTCAGTGTTTTAAAGGAAATTGAAAGACCACAGTGTATTGTATTATGAATCACAATATCAATAACATTTAAAGACATGTAAAATAACTTAGCTAACTCCTTGACGCTCGTGGCATGATACAGAGATACGCCACTCTGTAACCTCTAATCAACTGAAAAAGGAGGTCTTATCTCTGCTATCTCCATTTTCTGTTTATATTCTTAGACGATCACAGCTGTAGTAACACTTTGGCAATTGTCTTCATTTTAATATGTTTTCTTAAGGAAAAAATGGGATTCTTACCCAAAATAAACGTCTAAAAAGACATGGAGGTCTGAATGAGACACTAGACTTTCTTTTTAGTCAATGGAGACACACAGGCAGAGCCAGAAGGTAATTAATCTGATCACAACCTAAGAGAATTCACATCCAACCCTTACTCAAACAACAATGTTGCAACAAGCTCAAGTTTAAGGCTTTATTTCTAAAAAAAAGGGAGTACTTAGTGGACTTGTGGCATTCCTTTGCCCTTCTTATTTTGAACGGGAAATAGCAGACAGCCTATTGTCTCTGTTTTGGCATATCTGAGGCCAGCGAATGTGTCAAACATGCACTGTGGTCCTGAAATTTAAGCCTTTATTTTCAGTCCAAAGGGATCTGGGATTTTTTAGTAAATGCCAAAACTTCTGGATATTTCTTTTGCAAAGCGACTTCCAGTTTTGAATGGCTTTAGTGCTTGCAATAATAATACCTTTCATCAAAAGACGTGAGTGAGCCCACTTAATAAGCATCAGACCTTCACTGGTAGAAAACTTACACAGCAGAAATAGGAAAGATTGTACCAAAAGCATGAAGAGGTATTTAAGTATCACCACCACACATTTCTACACAAAATCTTGAATGTTATCTGTGGATGTGGTGGAGCAGACCTTGGTGGAGAACATGGAGGGTAAAAGAAGCACATTATTGTAATTTTTGCTAAAAAAGATTGGAGTTAAGACTCCCATGGACAGTCTTAATCAGATACACAACTTAAATCCTCCTGTTAGCAATATGATCTTAAACCTCATGGGTTATTTATCGCTGGCAATGTTTTGAGCAGAGGGGCTGTTTAGGTGTTGGGGCAAGCTACCAGGGAGAGCAATGGATTCCTCTTCTCTTGAAGCCTTCATCTCAAACCTGGAAGTCGACATTACTGTGCTCCATACAGCAGCTACAGGATGAAATTTACAGTCTCTGTTACATGGGCTTAATGCTGAGATGTCCCTTCTGGCCCGAACATTTATGAATTTCAGTGTTTGTAAAGTGCCTACAGATCCTTGAATAAAAGACGCAATTGGAAGTACAACGTATTTTATGGGAGAGCTCCATCTGCCTTATGCGGAGGTAAAGAAAACCTCACGCCGTTGTACAGTGAGCTTAGGTATATATACATTTTATTAAACTTTCAGCCAAGTGGGTACCTAGACATAAATAAGCAAGGGCAGACCGTTTTTACTAAAATACATATTTCTCTCACCCTGACAGGCATCCAAGGGGCTGCAATTGCCTGTGTCTCACGGACAATTTTAACAGCAAGGCCGTCCTCCTCAGGGGACCGCTCTCGCTTTTTCATTTAAAAAAAAGGAGAAAAGAAACCCAAGCCTAAACATATGATGGTTTTATTATGTGAAACCCAATAGGAAATGAAGTAAGAATATCGGACTGCTTTCAGTTGGGTAGTTTCCTACCAAGGGATTTTGTTTTAAGTTGGAAGAGGGGCAGCTGTGTCGGAGGCTAGCTTCCCTTTGCCTAAAACATCAGGAATCCTTCAGCGCTTTAGTTGTACGGAGGTCTTTGGGGGAGCTGTGCAGCGGTAGAGCAGGCTGGCTGGGAACTGTCTCCTGAACTTTGATCTGGTGGTTTGGAGAGGAAGATTCAGCTGCAGAAGCAGAGGAAAAAGACCTCTCTGAATGATCGCAGCAACTCCTGGTTATATCTAGAGAGTGTGCGTGCGCGCGTGAGTGCGTGCGTGTGCGTGTGTGTGCGTGCGTGTGTGTGTGTGTGTGTGCGTGTTTGTGCACACTCACTGCACAAGCAAAGACAGCCAAATTCCATCTTCGTGGACAGTTCAATGGAAAGTTAGCTCGAAAATGCAGTATATCATATTTCATGAATTTAATAGGGTTTTCATGATTTTACAAAGTGCTTCAACCAGACACTCGCGGCTGGAGGCTGCACAGCAGGAGACCTAAAACACTGCATCTGTGTTTTTCAACTCTTGCCAGAATCCATTGAATTTGATCCGGAATGACTATGCATCTTTGGAATGTACATTCACTTTTCTCTTGCCTTATCCAAATAAAAAAGGGAGGGGGAAAAAAGAGTCCTATGAGAATTCCATATGGAAACACTAAACTAGCATTATAAAGGATTTCCTATAAACAAAATTACGGTCACAAATTTTGGACTCGAACCACATTTGAGACAAAGGGCCCTTTGTCTCCCTCTTTTTAATATATTATTTTGTCTATGTTAACACACACATTTTTATTTTTNTTGTAACAAATTATGTGTATGTTATATTAACACTTCATTACGTGATTACTCCGATAGTGCTTTCCAACAATTTTATCTCATTAATTTCAATCTAATATGCTCATCTCGTTTTCCCTCCTTTTTTTTTTTTTTTTTTTTAGATTGCAGAACTCCTAACAAGAGCAAACTTTAATCGGTCTGTGCACTAAATCCCTTGAAAATAAATATCCAGGGCAACTTCAAAAGCCCTTAATTAGAAGCACATGTGTGGTGTTACAAATTTCTGGCTGAGGCGGCTGAGTTGTAATTTAATGTTATGATCTGCCATAAATATTATCCATAATGAGCAGACTTCGTGTTACACTTCTGTATGTCAGATAACTGCAATATTTTTTTGTCTGCTTTTGTTCAATCACTGACCCTTAAGTGAAGTTTAAAATTAGAAAGAAAGAAAGAAAGAAAGAAAGAAAGAAATAAAGAAAGAGAGAAAGGAAGAAGGAAAGAACCATTTTTCCCACCAGGGAGCTGAACGCTTTTGTCCCCCTAGCTGTAAAGAGGGCTATTGATTTTATTCTGTTTTCTTTGTTATAGTTTAAAAATGTGGTAAACAGATAATAACTTGGAGATGATGGGGGAAGGGGAATGGTAAGGACCGGAGGTTAGTGAGATGGCTGGCTGTTTTGAACATCTTTCTGATAGCAGCTTCCTGGAATAGTGTTGTGTTCCCCCCCCCCGCCCCACGCCAAACACAACCCAAACCCTCACAGCTCGTTCCTACATGAAAATGCGTTGTACCTGACCCACGGGGCAGTTGTCTATTACAGTGCAGAAAGCTGGGGGTAGAGGATTAGGTTTTTGCATGTTAATTTCAGGCACGGCTTGGCATCAACTGTGCATGAACAGATACACACACACACACACGTGTGTGTGTGTCTGTGTGTGTGTCTGTGTGTGTTTGTGGAGGGAGGGGGGTAATGAACCAGCCGGCAAATTTACAGTGCAAATATACAGCTGTAAGGATTATGCACTGGTTTCCTAAATGTGTGTGAAAACGATACAGAAATAGTGTGGGGCCGTGGAACAAGTCCACAGACTCATGAGTCATGTATAAAGAGGCAGTGCGGTTTTGGACGCCAACCAACGGCGCAGGCTGCGTGGTTTTCCCCTTGCAGAGCGCCCTGGGACCCCCCCGTCCCCCCCGTAACTATTTAAAATGACAAGCCTTATCTGGTGTTTTTGACTTCAGGTATCTGAGCGCCGCCTTGGCCAGGCTTTCCAGGCAGACGCAGACACATCTTTTAGCCTGAGTGTGACGTGCAGGAGGGCTGCTCCCTCCTGGGTCATCTCTCCTGGGCAGAAGACATTGCCTGTCCTCAGCCCACGCTCCCTCCGGCACTCTGAGCACCTCCTGCCTCTTCTCCCACTCAAACAAGCCTTTTGGTTGGAACCGCTTTTGTGCTAGGTCCAGAAAGACTAGCGCAAGAATGAGCAAAACGCTCCATCAAAGAGCTCAGGGTGTGGACGTGTCTCCTTTATGGACTGTAGCGGCTCGGCATAAAATGTGTCTCCCGCGGCTGCGTGCTGACGGAGCCATTCAAAGCAGGGAAGCAGTGAGCAGAGACATAACGGCTTCAAGCTGCAGGCGCTGCGGGGCCAGATACAAAGCAAATAGATGGCTGGAAGCAGCATGCTCTGCGGGCACGATAGTAAGTGGTCGGATGGCAGTGGAGCACTGGTCCCTGCCTATTTAGCGTTTACCAGACTCTCTGGCTGCTGCCACGGCTGCTGGGGAGAGACTGGGGTGTCTGGGGTGGNGCAAGACTTTCTGTCTCAGCTCTGCCCCTCATTCCTGAGATGCCTACATGCAATTTGTGCCTATGCTGTTGCAAAGCCTTGAGCTGGATCACGTCCTATCAGATCACATAACTCACATCAGATACGGCAAACTGCAGGCCAGGTTCGTTCCCTGTGCTAACTCCCCTCAGACCAGCTGAGTTACATGGGGATGGATTTGGCCACCTCCTTCCCTCTTTAGGTACTGCGGAGCAGAAGCAAGGTTGCAAACCTTCCAGGTGGCAGATTATCTCCAGAAAGGTTTCCCAAGGTACTTTATAAACTTCAGCTACATGAGAGAAGATAAAAACTGTAATGCTGCCCATCAGTTCCCGTGATGGATATGTTGCTCAATCTCTGACTGTGTTGGATGTCTCCAACCAAAAACTTTCGTTAAAGTCAAGAACTAAAATACCTCTACTCTCTCCCTCTGCTTTCATCTCTAGTTTCTGGAACCAGAAGTGCCAAGATATGGAGAGGCTGTTGTCAAGATATTTCTACCGGAGGTGATGAAAATGCCCATTTCTGTGTGACTGACAGCATCTGTTTGTAGGCTGGGAGGGTTCAGATAATGCCTGGAGACCTGCAGAGCTGGGAGTGCATCTCTGAATGCAAACAGCACTCAGAGTCATCTCCAGTAACGCTTATAGAGGCACATTCAGTAGTTTGGGACACTTACCAAACCAATCTTAACCAAAATATATCACTGGAGAAAAATTTCCAAGTCCTTGTTCATAATGTTATTTAACACTTCAGAAGTTCCTTCCAACCAGAAATCAAGAACTTATTTAAAAGTATGAATCATTTCAGTGTTTCAGAGCAACTCTCTGAAGTCCTCCACTGCCACCGCAACTCTGGCTGACCGCTGGGTGATACTTGCCCAGTGTGGTCTGGTGCGATGTAGCATTGCTGGACATTGAACCTCTCTCCACTGTGTCCTTATTTGCTATCAATTATTTGGGTGCATGCAACTCCAGGTAAAATGGATATTATCTGACACAGCCCCTTAAATGGGAGTTTAGAAAAGCATGAAAGATGGTAGGGCAGACATAGACCTAGAAAGCTGTTTTCCAACTGAGGTCAAGCACTAGTACTGAGTTTGAGCCAAGGGAGAGCTCAGATTTCATATGGCCCAGTGCTCCCTACCCTGCATGATGCTGCTCTTGTGCCCATCTCATGTCCTGGACCAGCTCTTCCAGAACCAGAAATCTTGACCTCCAAGAAAGGCCAGTCATGGAGGTACCAGCCTACCAGCTGTGTTGTGGTGAACATAGTCTTCCCAGAGAAAGAGCACTGAAGTGTGGTTGCACATGGCATGGGGCTCAGATGAAGAAGACCTTGTGGCAGGTTGTTTGTTGCCTGCCAGCTGCTCCCCCGCTGTTTAACCCTTCTCTTCCCCATGTATCTCCTCCACTTAGAGCTTTGCAAAAGTGACAAAAAAGAGCTTGACAATTTGACATTTTACAGTTTTGTGATTAGTGTCCACTGGCCCACAAAGGCCCTTCACAATGAAGAGAGGGAAAAATATAATCCCAAACATGACGTAGAGAAACAAATTGAGTTTATTGCTCCTCTTCCAGACTGCCCAACTCTGCTAACTTGCTCGTTAGCATCCTTCTTTCACAGCTCACTGTATCACGTTTTCCTTGAACTCTTCATTCACTTAGGTCAATGAGGAGTCTTGTGCACTCACCATGCAAATAACGAGGTACTTGCTCTTTCATGTGCATTTCTTCACTTCTCTATAGTTTATGTGATTGCCTCCACTGACTTAGTAGGTTTTGTGTCAGACTTGAAACCAGGCCATCTAGGGTAAAGTAATGATGGTCATTCTTCCTTTGGGTTGGCTTGAATTCAACTTTGCTTAGCTAAAGCACAGGTTTCTGCCACAGTCCAAAGAAGAATTTCCATTTAAACGTGGTAAAGCACAGCTTTGATTCTTGTCCTGAACCCGCAAAGATTAGTCATGTCCCTCAACCTGCTAAACTACAGCCTTGTCAGGCCCATGGGTCACCCGTGTGCATGCTGTCCCAATCACTCATTTTTTAGGACGTCAATAGGTGAAGCTGAAGGAACAACAGAGAGCACACAAGTGAATGTATATATGGGTTCGTTTCCCATAGGAAGGCGCTGTGTGTGTGAAATGACAGAAGTGCAGCTGTATAGTGAAGGGAGGGCATGAAGGACTCAAGACTGCTGCGGAGAAAGGTGGAGGAGCATTAGAAATGGAATGGAGGGTGTAGAAATTTTCATCTGGGACAAAATATTATCTTTTTTTGGTCTATAAGCCTCTCCAGAATATATTCTGCCTTTGATTCAACTTCTACATATGCAGCATTAAAAAAGACACTACTTTTCTTGGTAAATCACCTACAGAATGAATTTTAGCATAAAATTTTGCATATCTACCTTAGAGTAGTCAATCCTTCAAGTGCGTTTTGCCTCAAGGATGTCTACCTTGAGATGATCTAGTTCTCAGCTAAGGCAGGTCAGGTACACTTAAAATGTCCCTCTGACCAAATAAATCACTTTGTGAAAGAAGCTTTGGTATTCCGTGTAAATAATGATTGTCATGTCATGGTTTGCTTAGTCTGCTAATCAAAACATGTAGCTCTGAGCGCTTCCCATTTAGTGCAGCTTATGAAAATCAAGCATCATTATTGCTGTCTGATACATTATCACCACCAGCCATATAATGGGCAAAATGTTCCTGGGTTGGAACGAGTGTAATTTATGATTCTAAATTATTATGTATAAAGATGGAAAAGTGCAGCTGGATATTCATTAGACGCATTCAATTTAATGTATTGAAAGCAGTAAAGAATATGTTTTAATTAATAAGCCAAGTGCACATGGCTTGGAATCCGTAAAGAGAGCACACAGAGCTGTGCCGTGCTCTCGTACTTACTGGGAAGTGAAACGGCAAAGCTGCTCCTCTCTCTAGAGGGAGTGAGTCTGCATTCGCATGCAGACCAGAATTCAGCTGCTTTGGTTGATCGCCAGAGTTAGTGGATTTTGCCCTTCAGTGATGCAAAAGGCATTGGAATTTTTTACGTGCCTCAATCTCTGGATTTCCAATCTGCAGACCAGTTTCAGGAGGAAGATAGCTAGCATATTCCAAAAATCATGACCTTTGCTCAAATTGTTTTAAGAGAGGGCAATTTAGAGTAGTTAAAAAGACGTTAAAAATGTTGTAAGCGCTGCCTCTGTGTTGCAGTGTTGGAAGGAATGAATAGGAAAAAGCAGGACATCTTCAACAGCTGTGAAGTTCAAGTCCCAAGATGACCTTCAAAATCAAAACTGCATCATTGACATTTCCCCTAAGAGTTTGAAAAAGTACCGAAGATATCTACCAAAGCATGTATTTTTTGCGAGGGCTTCTTGAAAAGGCCCAAAATAGAAATGCAGTAGCATGAACAATTATTAAAGTTACTGTTGGGTCTGGAACTTTCATTCCAGCTCAAAATGCTTTTTGAAGGAATTTTTTGGCACCTGGTGTTAACCATGTTTGCTACAAGCCAGAAAGTGAATCACCTTGTAAAATCTGAGCAAAATTTCCGTGGCTGCCATCATGCAAGGGCGAATTAAATGTATTTCCAAATTATAAGAAATTTTTAATGTGATTCTTAGCTCAAAGCAACCAGCTCAAAATCGGCTAGTACTTACAGTTTGTAATCTAAGTTGCATCTTCTTGACTTTTCTGACATTTTATTTGAAAGAAAGGGAAGGGGCTTGGTTACAGTATTATACTATCTATGTTCACATTAACACTCAGAGTACATTCATTAGGCATGGCCTTTTCTCAAAAAAATCCACATGCGAGGCGTGACCGTTACCATCCACAAACTGGGATCTCTCACTGCCAATGCCCAGTAAGTGGGGCCACGTTCCCCCCCGGCGGACTGACGGTACCAGGTGAAACCCTTTCTCCTGAAAGGCTACGTGTTAGACCATTCACAGAATCAATGCTGAAGGGAATAGCCTTGATGCCTGTGTCATGTTCAATTTTTTGAGAGATTAAACCATGTCAAGAGTGAGTGGCAATGCTATCACAGGCAATTTAACCTGTGAGTACACTCAACCCTGCTTACTCCAAGCAGCAATTGCAGTGAGGGTGTGGTGACACCCAAGCCACCACCGGTGTCCTGGGTGGCTTTTTACTTAGAGTATAGGTCTTAAACCACCCCATCTTCATGAATATCCTGCAATGAAATAAAAAGGTTGTCATCTGGAGAAGCAATTACTCCTTAAAACATCCTGAGAGTGACCCTGAGGGGTGTCTGGACTACAGGGTAGACTGAGTGACTTACTATAGCCTGGATGCGCGCACAGCGCTGCAAAGACCTGGTGAGGATCTCCCACCTGGTGTGCTGCCAAGGTGTCCTCCAGCACATCTGCATGGTTGGTTGTGCTTCCCCTGTGCAATTGAGCAACTACTTTGGAAGGCATCTGGCAAGAAGCTGTGTCTTCTTTGCAAAGTAAGTTTGTTTCCAGCCTGAATGAAAGTGTCTGGCCTTGAAGAGAGCCAACCACCATACTCAGATGAGAGACTTTCATCACAGAAAGGAGAGTGCACACACACTCGAGGAGCCTAAACTCACTAGCAGGATGTGGGGTGATATTGTTCTCTTTCAATTGCAGAGTAGAGCCCGTCTACTTCAGCCTGCAGTGTTCTGGGAAATGGAGATGGCTCCTGGTGATATTGTCCTAAAACAAGGGGATACAGGAGCCTGCAATCCCAGAGGGCCATAGAGCAAGAGCGATCAGTAAGTATAAGGTGACATATAAACAGTGATGTACCAACACCTTGTCTAGGTGTAAAAGAGCTGTCATTAGCCCCAAGGGTCCCTGACCCAATGACCCGGTCACTGGAACCACTATGGACACTGATGGTGTGGCAGATCTGTCCCCAGGTGGTGGACAGAAAGTAGGTCTTTTCTGTTGGGCTTGTAAAAGATCTTTCAGAGTCAACACAAAACCAGAGACCTTGATTACTCTCCCCATGCTCCTACAAGATGCACCAACTCCTCAAGTTGTGCCAGAGAAGGTTTAGATTAGATATTGGGAAAAATTTTTATACTGAAAGGGTTCTCAAGCACGGAACAGGCCACCCAGGGAAGCGGTAGAATCGGCATCCCTGGAGCAGATGGGTAGATGTAGTGCTTAGCAGTATGGTTTAGTGATGTTTTTTGTCAGAGTTAGGTTGATGGTTGGACTCGATGATCTGGAAGGTCCCTTCCAACCTCGACAATTCGATGATTCTAAGACACCCAGGCCACACTACGAGGAACTCTAAATTGTGGCTGACCCACATGCTTACCACTTCTATTTCAACACAAAATGCTTGTATAAGAGTTTGTTTACATATATGGTCCAGAAGAGCCACCAGCCCAAAAAGTCTCTAAAATTAGGCTTGTTTTGCTGTCAACAGTGTCATCTATTGATAAGTACTGGAAACGCCAGTGTTAATGGAAGCAATATCATCTTTGCTAATATCTTCAACAAGAGATGTTAGTGGAAACAAGTTGTTCCATGAAAAGCATAATTAATGAAACCATGTTTCTTGTGGACGTGTGTCTCAGGCTTGAACTTTCTGGTTAAACAAGAGCGCCAACTTAAACTCTTCCCGTAGTTGTGATATGAATAATGTCTCTCCCCAACATGGATTCTCCAGTGTCTGATAAAGGGTAACTGGAGCCTGTCTTTTTCTGGCTGGTGCAACTAATCAAGTCCCTGTCTTCCCCCAGGCTGTAAATTTTCATGAAACCTGTACAATTCTAAAAAAGTTTGTTGAAACAAGCTCAAAAGTTGTCAGGAGGACACAAAGGGATGAGCTGATACACACATAACTTGGATCGTGTAAGTCCTTATTTTGTTTGGAAACCAGGATAGAAACATTCTCCACAGGCAGATTTTAATGCAGAAAATGGCTATTTATGGAAATCTTTACACTCTCTTCTATCTTATAAAGAGATGTAGCTTGGCTTCTCTCCTCTGTATGATTTATGACCTATAGGGGAAGGAGTGTTTAAAGGTAACCTGCTAAGGATTTTCAACAATTGTCCCTCTTCCTTTTACAAGTTTTCTAAATGCTTGTTGCGCTTCCTTTTGATGAAAAAAAAGCTCATCAAAAAGCTTTTACATTTTCACTTCTAGTATTTTGCTGCTTGTTCTTGCTGAGACTTTTAGTGAAGAATCTTTGAGCTGTTTCACAAAGACTGTGTAAATCAATTCAAGTGCCTGTGTTTAAGTTTTAACACAGGTTTTCTGAAGACTAAGGTTTAAGCACCGATGTTAAATAAATAGTGAACTGAAGTTCCCCTTTCGGTTACTCTGCTTTTTCTTACCTTACTCGTCTTCATTTTAGTAGACCGTCTGTGATCAGACAGTCCTAGACACAATCTGTATTGCCAAAGTGAAAATAAAATATAAGCTCTTAAAAAAAACCAGTTTTATTTATGCAAAAGAAAGAAAGAAAGACCAATGATGCAGGCTCTTTTTACCTCTCACAGGTCCTCTTTCTTACCTGGAGGAATGGCAGAAGGCTTTGAATGTATCAGCCCAAGAAGAAGTCTAGTCAAAGCCTAATGAGATTTGTTTTTTTCTTTTTGTCTAGTCTACACTAATTCAAGAGTCAGAAGTGATGGCCAACGCTATTGTTGTGATTTTAGACAGGTCATTCTTCCTAGGAGCAGGACCTCAAATCGCCATGTGTCCTAGGTGAATTGTAAAGCCCAACTCTACTCCTCATTATTTCTGCTCTTTTGATTTTCACAGAGAGTTTAACCAGTTCTTGTTGTGGCCAGTACCAGTGACAGGGAAAATATTTATACTGTTGAAATCAAAGGAGCCAGCAGAAGGCAGTGCTAACAGCTCTCCGGTGCTTTAACCTTATTTTTCAAGGGGGGGATGTAACTACAGCCTTAAAGATCACTCACCCCAATAGGAATATTTACCTCTTGTAAAGCTTTTGCATTATAACTGTAGTTCAGGGAAACAAACCTTGGGTTTTTTTTTTTTTTTCATAATTCGCAATTCTTCAATATCCAGTTTGAATGTCACTGATTCAACCAGCACACTGGTTTTCTGATGTGGACACTCGTGTATTTCTCGGCCTTTTTCACCCACTGTTTCTCATGGTGTCTGTGTATGTGGAGAATTCTCAATCAGCAGGAAAAGGGCCGGCCTCGTGCTGACCATTAGGACACTATCATTCATCAACACTCTCTTCTCCCCTACTTTGTTCCTTACACTCCTGAGGTTTTTTGGTTTATTTGATATTCTCTCTACTCTGTAGTGTCTTTGCACTTGCTATGTTATCCCTCAAAAAGCTACAGCATTGCACAAACCTCTCATTGGCTTCTATTTTTCACATGTCCTATGTTCTTTGGTTCGTGAACGGATTTACGTGGCAATCCACCAGGACAGCTCAAGGCAGTAGGAAGGTAGGTACCCACAGCTCTGGTGCCTTACTGAATATCCTCAATAGTCTTCAGGCTATGAGCCTAAAATTAGAGCATCCATCAATGCCTAAGCTCCAGACCCCAAAGCCAGGTGAGGATTTGTTCTGAGCCACTGTTGTTAGGAGAGGGAGAAAGGCAGGGGGGGAGAGCCAGGGACTGGTTGGGGGCCGAAGAGCTTTGGGAAATGTGGGAGATGCAGGCAGGAGCTGCAGCTTGGAGTTGTCACCTTATACTGAAATTTTCCAAGGTGCAAAGGCTGCAGGGCTGTATCTATTTTTTGTCCCTGTCTTTCATTCTCCTCCAGCCCCCTTGCAGCAATAACCCGCCCCAGGCGACTGCCTCCTTTGCCCATGCTGAGAGCTGGCCCCGGCTGTACCACCTGGCCCTGGGCTGTTTCCACTCCCCTCTGCTCTATCTGCCGAAACCCTGGCAACAGAGCGCGGTGGAGTGATGGGAGCCTGACAGAGGGGATGTGAATAGCTCGCTGTTGATTGACAGCCCCTCCATAGCGTCGTCTGTCAGATTCATTATCTGTACTTCAGAAATCCCTGGAGATCCCATCACCATTTCACAGGGTGCCGTAGAAACACATAACGAAGATCCAGCCCCCTTTCCCCAAGAGATGGCAATCTGCTTCTAAGATAAGAGGCAGGAGGTGGAATCAGCCTGTGGATGGCAGCGAGGAGAGAAAAAGACTTTTATGATCTGGGAAATAGGCAGACACTACAAAGTCTGACTGCTTTGCTTTTGCTAATGGCATCAGACTTTGCTCGGCATCCTCTAAAACCAGTGGTCTCCAGAAGCAGACCACCATCCTCAGTCTTCTGCCCCAACTGGGTGAGTATACTCCAACCACAAAGTAACAGAGACCATCCTGTTGGATGAAGACCCAGAAATTTCGGTTCGAGTGCTGGGACCTGCAGGCATTCATTCTGCTGATATAACAATAAGACTAAGGTTTTTTATTATTATTATTATTTCCAAAGCAGCTGTCAAAGCGGATTTGGGGAAAGGGACTTTTAAGTGGTGTTTACGTGAGGAATGATTACTCATGGAAAATTCCTTCTCTGAACTTTTCCAATTTCATTAACAAAGGAATGTTTATAAAGCAAAGCCCCTCTTGACATGCTGACATTTCTGAGTTTGGAGTTGCTCTTGTAGCGGTTGAAATTGAGGTCATGCGTCAGTCTGAGAGCGCGTATGACATCCGGGTGGAACAAGGACCCGCTTGTGGCAATCATGGGAGAAATTGTTCCTTGTCTGGCAATGGGGCAAGTGCTGAGAATGTGAATGGAGGCATCACAGGCGGCTTGGTGAAAGCAGTTTCTTGCTCAGAACGTTGGCTAAAGGCATTATTAGTCGGGCAGAATAATTTTATCTCAGGCAAATGTTTGCAATCTCTAGAAGAGAGCTGGATGCCGTATGGTTTGCTGTTGCTAGTAACTATTCAATGTCCACCTTGAGACGGAGGTTTGTTACGTAGAGACAGGATTCCTGACAGACTTCCCAGCCTAAAATTGGATCCTTATTGTAGCTAGGCTAATGTAATCTTCTTTTCGGTTTGTTTTAACACTTTGTCTGTTGTTTGCTAGTGTTGTTTCAGCCAATGCTGAAAACATCTGCTGTCTCTTCCTACTGATTTCTCCAAAGTCCATCGTGCTCCAGAACCCAGCTAGCCGTAGGACAGTTCTATACCATTCACAGTCTCATGCTGTCAATTTTTAAGGGTCAGGAGGAAGGTTTTCTATTATAATGCACCACACGCTACTGTTGTAATTGGTCAGCGATTTAAACCTTCTTATCAGCTTTCACTGAAGGATGGCGAGAACATTTCACAAAGATAAGGGTTCCTATCCCCATTTTGCCATTGAAAATGGAGGGTTGGAGGATTAGCTGAGGCCATGTGCTGAGGCGCTGATGGAGTCAAACCCAGAAACTCTTCCTCACGCTGCCGACGAGGACAGCATCTCTTCATTTTTCGGCCTAAGTTTACCAGCTATTTCTAGTCTCTACTAATGAGCAGCTGCTAAAACCCATCTGTGCCGCAACATATTCAAACCTAACGGGAGCTGGAAAACTCTGGGTAATTTTCATTGAGATTTGGTGTGTGGAATGCACGGTACTGGTTATTTCCAGAATAAGGGACTAAGAATTAGGGAAACTTGTGACAGCTGTGAGAGTAAGAACATGCAGGAATTATTTCTGTGCATACTGCTTGTAGACAAAGGCAGGCATTAGCAAGAAAATCAGCTAAATAGGGCTGCGGGGAAAGAATATTTCTCAATGTCACCTTCCTAAGGGAAACTTCTCAGAAGACCCCAAATATAGCTTCCCTCACGCTAATGCTATGCAGACAGGGAGCTTGTGCTATGTCGCTGAGGTACTCAGCGGTTATGAGGTGTATATTTTAGAAGATCACATGAGGAATTAAGCACGAAGGTGCCATTTAATGATACATTTATGCACTTGCTTTTTTTTTTT
>VXBH01007343.1:113952-127121 GCA_013400035.1 Rynchops niger | reverse complement strand
GAGGATGTTATGGGAGACAGTGTCAAAAGCCTTGCTAAAGTCAAGGTAGATGACATCTACGGCTCTCCCCTCATCCAGCCAGCCCGTTATAACTTCTTAGAAAGCTATCAGGTTGGTCAAGCATGATTTACCCTTGGTAAATCCATGTTGACCACTTCCAATAACTTCCTGTTCCTCAACATGTTTGGAGACACGTTTGGGTCATTTCATGGCAGAGATTCCTGGGACAATAGAAGACCTCAGGAGCACTGCAAGCAAAGCCCCTCAAAGCGTTCCCTGAGATCCTCCGGCTTCTACCATAAATTATTGGCTTGCTGCAGGAATTACCCCGTGAAACCTCATGCTTGCTGTGATGCTAATGTAGGGACAGATGCTCCCAATGGTTCCTTCCCAACTAAAGAATGAAAAATCCGTTAATACGGCTGTGCTTAGCACAGTGTTTACTCATAATAAAACATCATTAGAGGGGCATAGCCTTGCATTAGCATTGGCAT
The DNA here is from genome assembly GCA_013400035.1 of Rynchops niger. NCBI lineage: Eukaryota > Metazoa > Chordata > Aves > Charadriiformes > Laridae > Rynchops > Rynchops niger. The sequence goes on along the minus strand of VXBH01007343.1, from coordinate 126,627 downwards.
TGTTCTGACGAATCTGGCTGCACAAAGAGTATCTTGGAGAGCCGCTCCATCAGGAAGACCCGCTGCCCAGCTCTGCTTTACAGACAGCGTCCTGTCGGTGCCCCAGGACCGTCGAGGTGAGCTGACCCCACAGGCTTAGGAGTGATGAATAAAACCACAACCTGCTGGAGAAACAGCTTATTCTTTTCATTTTTGCCCCACCGTGCAGAAAAGCCAGTTGGAGGCTGCAGCCAGTGAGGAAATCTGGGGGCATTCCCTGCTGCGGGCAGTGTGTCAGCTGTGGCGTGCACTTGTAAGGTAGCTAAGATAGCATCCTGCATGGTGACCCATCCAGCCTGCTGCCATGAGGGTGGCAGGATTAGTTCAAGACAGCAGAAATTCACTATTCCCACTTGAGCTGTTCTGTCTTTGCTAGCCTTCCACCTTTTACCCCCCTACACTCCCCCCCGAAGCTTTTGTTGCTCTAGTTTTCCTCCCTCAGGGAAAAAAAGGTTGCAAAACCTTTGTCTCTATGATCTTTTGTATTCACCGAGGTCTGTTTATATTTGTGTTAACTACTTGTATAGTTTAGCTTCATAATAGTAATTAATATTGTAGGTATAGAAATGCTCACACAGGACATGATTGAGCTTTGGTTGAAAGGAGTGAAACTCAGTGATTCAGACAGGTCTTCCTAGAAAAAAAGGGGGGAACCTGAAACGCCCAAGTGCATCCGTTAAAGATTATTTCAACTGGGGGGAGTCAAAATAAATTTTGCAAATTGCACATCCAGTTTATCAGACTGGGACAAAATGGTGTGCCTACCTGCAGGGCGGGAAGCAGGAGCTATTTAGCAGCACCAATAACTAAACCTGGGGAGGGAGGAATGCAGAGAAACTTTACGGGAGATGATTTCCCGCATGCGAGACTGCGGGAGGAGCACGCTGCTCTGACACCTGCGAGGGCTGCGAGTGACAAAGGGTGTGCGGTGAAGGATTAAAACCTGACCACCGATCACAGAAAGGAGAAAAAGAGATTACTTGCTCTAGGGGCGAGGAAAAGGGAAAGCTTTAGGTGGTTCCATAAGCTAAAATTAAGGATTTTACTAAGTTCAAAGAGAACTTGGGATACATTTAAATGAGTGAAACCTGTCTTAACTACTGTGTGTTCTGCTTTGCGTACTGTATGTTTAATTTGCCCAAAGTTTGGACGTGCTGAGGAGCAGCGGCATCCACTGCTTTGAACTCAAGTTGAGGGATGTCAATACGATGAGAATGATTGAGCCCAGCGTGGCTGAACTGGGGACATTTCCAGAGGAGGGTTCTCGTGCACCCTAATTTACAGATACCTGCAGCATTTTGCAAAGTGACCATCCTCATCTCCCCGTCGTCCCAAAGTGACTAGGAATGTGGCCAGTCTGGCCAAGGTCACAGAGAGGTAGTAATAAATACTATGAAGTTTATTTGAGTCTGCACACAGGAGATTCTCCCAGGCAATGGAAGGGCTGGACCCAGCACATCGTGTAGCAGCTCCCGTCACAAGGAACCCGTTGTTGCAACCTCTTAACAATAACACTGGTATTTCTTGGGTTGCCTCCATTTTGCCCCTAGACCTTTTCCAGTAAACCTCTTAGCAGTTCTCACACCAGCTGGTGTCTCCCAGGCCACGAGACTTTGTGAGATAACATCACCTAACATACTTCACTCGGCCAATATCATCACTGTTAAATCCTTAATGGCAAATGTTAAATATTTTATTTAATGGAGAACTTCCCTTCACCCCTGCCCAAGAATGATATTTCGCCCTCCATGAAGAATGATTGCAAACATTTCTGACAATAATTAATTTTCCTTTAATTATTTTCTATTTCTGTACAGTATGTTCTTTTCATTCTAGCTCTCTAACAAATTTGGCGTTGAGACCCCTTCACCCTTTCCATCTATTCAAGTACAAGGTTCCATTCTTCATTAGGGCTATTTTAAAGTCTGCAAAGAACTGTTTTCCAGATGTGGATATGCACAGACAGTAATTGCACTTCATGATCACTTCCAGCTGCCCTAAATGCCTGCCAACAAATTCCCATAAGGAGTGCATGTTTTGTGCTGCAAATCAGGGAGAACATTGTAAAATGATAATGTGTTGCACACTGCAGTACCTACAAGAGTTATGGACTTTATAACTGAACTAATTGGAATTAGGCTTTGCTTTAAAGGTCAAGAAAGTGACAAAGAAATGCAATCTTTGTAAATTAATGTGTTGGATGGTTTTTTGAGTAGTATTGAGTACCTGTTTGTTGAATAATGCTCATTTTTCTGAATTATATATTCGAGTACTCTGTGGATGTCTTGCAAACTTACATATCATGGAAATGGCAATCTCATGTTTTGAATTTGGATGCGTAATCAGACACCACATATTCTTTTACCAAGTAAAACATTTGCCTCCTGGAACTCTTCTGGTGTGACCAGAACTTATAGTTATGAATCACATGTTCTGCTGGTGTTAATGGCCTCAATTTCATTGATATTAGTAGAGATATGTACACACTGCTAGAACTGAATTTGGTCCCGTATTTTTGTTATTTTAACAATGTAATTTTTAAATAGGTGTTTATATCGTTCCAGTGTGGTTTTCTCCTTTTTTACTTACACATCCTTATGATTCTTGGCTGAGATAGTTTTATGAAAGAAGACCAGCAGAAGACATCACTTACAGCCTCGAAGTGAATAATAATATCCTAACCCTCACAGCAAGTGCTTTAGCAGTCTTCAAAAATAAAATAAAAAAACCCCTGACATTAGCAGAACAGAATTTAAAAATTTATCATGTGACACCTTGCTCCATTACGCACAAGTCTGTGGACTCAATAAGCAATCCCTACCTATAGACTACCCCACAGTCTGCTCCAATGCTTGACCATGGCCCATATTCCTGGAGATTAAAAATATGGAGTCACAGATCCAACCATGCTTACCACCTTACAGTTGTGACCCAAAGCTCAGCTTTCCTTGTGACAGCTGAATTCAGAATTTGGCTTTCCTCCATAGCAATGTAAAGTGTGGAGAACCAGAACGCTGCCAGGAGCCAGAGAAGAGGAGCCCCAACCTGAGAACTGTCTGGCCAGGTGAGTCCACATTTTTGTAAAAGATATATATTTGGCTTTGTATGCTGAAAGGAGGTCTACACATCTGACCCACTTTGGTGCCTTTCCTGGAAAACCTCATGTACTCGAAATAAATGCCACCTGAAGTGTGTATATGCTCATGCACCATCAGCTTGGAGGAATGCTGAATGGTTTCTTGCATGTTCACCAAGCTATGGTGGGTCTAATTGACTGTTACCTCATCACTGTACAGGCACGTATGCCTATGAGCATGAACAGGAAACTTATCTCTACTTCCAAAGGGTACCATGTAGGTGATTCCCATGACTTCTTGTGGAGGAGCTCCTTATGCTTGAGGAAAGTAAATAGACATTCTTGAGTTAGTTTTGGTGAATTTGCCAGTGATTTTCTCTCACCTTTTTGTGTTTTTTTTTTTTTTTTTTTATTTTTTTATTTATTTTTTCTTTTTCAATGAGGATGTAGATTGCTATCTTGCAAAGTTTCAGACAACAGGTTTTCTTTCCTTGGTCAACTTTTCTTTTGCCACCTCCTCAGCTGTAGTTCCTGTATGTCCTAGAGAAAACACGTTGAAAACTGCTCCATTGCTTAAGTCTACAGCGGTGTGGTTCATGAATATGTATCTCATAAGCTACTTTCAACAAATACTTGAAAACCTTACTACAGGTTTATTTAAGCTGCAGCTCTGTTCTGGAAACTCATGAACAATTTTCTGCATTCCAGGGTTAATGCTTGCCATTAACAAGGAACTGAGCAACGAGCTGGACATCATGGCCAAACCTCACCTGTGCCTTTCCCAGGCTTTTCAGCACTGTGTAGATGCTACCTTAGAAACAAGCTGTGTTATTACTAAGGAGTCTTGTGATAACACAAGGTGCTTTCGGTGTCATATAGATATAATGTTCATGTAGGCTGCCCCCATGATCACTGCTAATGAATGTACAGCTGGTGACTTTGCCAGCTGAATGAAACGGCTTAATAATACGATGTAATTATATAGCTTAAGTGTCAGAGCTACAGTCAGGAAAAAGGGAGGTGAAAATTAAGCCCCTAAATCCCCATTTACTTCCCCAACAAAAGCTGGTCAGCTTTGTAAATCTGGTGGGTATATAACATACCCTGTCCATGCAGGAGTTACAGGGTGTAAGACACATTTGAAAATCATGTCAAAGTAGGAGCCTATATCTAAAACATCTTGACTTGCTTGTGCATTGGAAGAGCGTTCTTGTACCAACACAGAAGTGGTTTTAATTCTATTATTCAGGTCTCACATTTGGTAAAGCAAAAATCAGCATCTTGTTAGCATTTAACATATGGATGACAACGAAAAAGTTAAGGGAGATGAGAGACGGAAGGGACACACTTTCCTTGAGTGATGATGTCCCCTCTGGATGCATCTGTGTGTGTATGTTTGTATAAAAAGTGCGCAAATGTCTAGTGACTCAACAGAAAAGGCTTTGTCTCTACTCCTTTTCTACTTTAGGACATTGACTGTGACACTTGTAGCCCCAGGCTCTGCAATCCTTCATGGAAGCAGGCCATCCTCAAATGAGCAAGTGCCAATGGGATGGTATTACATGGTCTAACAGGAGCAGAAGAGATGTCATCAAGATTTTTCCATAAATCCCTCTGTCTTTGCATGGGATATTTCTATGAAGCATTTCAGACTGATGCAATCTCCCACCGCCTGCGTGCTGAGGTGGCAGGACATCAGCCATACACTTCTAAGGCTGATGAGCCTGTTCAAGACCTTTGTTGACTTAGTTATGAGGACAAGAAGGTCATATTGGACGAGGTGAGCGTGTTGCTTGCAGCAGGGGAATTGAGGCAGAGAGACTCATATCAGACTGCTATGTAGTACCTTAAAGTCCTACGATCTCCCTCAGGTTGTTGTGTTGTAAAATTCCCCATTAACCCCTTTGCATGTATTTTATGGACAGACGTTTGGTCTATAGATTTTGATTAAGAGGAATATTTATACATATACACTGAAGGAAGCTAAGGGAACTTATATTGCCTAACTGAAAGGTAAGTCATCTCCATTTAAGCTGTTCATCTTTGGTTCATTTTGGTCCATAGCCAGTGGAGGAAGAGGAATTCTGAATAATCAGATTAGAGGAATTGCCTTTTGGAGTGCTTCCAGTGAGGAGTAGGGTGACTTTTACATTTGAGACCTGTGAAGTTGAGCAGCTACATCTTAAGCTCAGTTTCATAGGTGGGAAAGAGCAGTGGATTCCCTCAGAAGATTCTTCAGGACACCAAGGATTGGTGCCTAGGAATGGGCAGTGTGAGCACATCTTTTTTGATGGTACTGTTGCTACAGTGTGTCCTCCAGGCGTTAAATCTCTGCCTAGTGCAGCATCTCTGACAACTTCAGCAAGCATTGATCATGGCTGGATGATGATTTGGAGCCCAGTGCGGTGAACTTCCGTTTGACTTTCTGTTGGATTTTATGGTGAGCCCTGTTACATAAATAACAGCATGTGACATTATCAGGCTGATAATGCAGCTGCAGCAGTCTTCTCTCACAGTAGGTGGAAGTCATTGGCCAGAGCAGCCCTGGTAGGCAACACTTGCCACTTTCTAGACAAAAGAAAGCGCCTTTCTTACCGTGGCATTTGTCCTGGTAGGTGGGAAAGTGCTTGTAGCTGGGCACGGGAGAAGGAATAACAATCTTCTGTTATAAAACTTTGTTCTAACCATGCCTTTATGTGCTCCGTGGCAAAAGTTCATCAACAACATTAATTTATTGTGCTTTCATGAACAATCCTTCATTCACAGCCTTCCCACATCCAGACAGTCACACATGACCACAGTTCATAGCTGAAGATACTCGCTGACGCACAATTCATCAACAGCTCTTTTCAGCAGTGAGCCTTTCTGATGTTTTTGTACTTTTTTTTTTACTCTTTTTTACTCTGCGCTCCAGCTGACCCAGCACCTCTGTTATCCCAGTGTCTAGCCCGGGATCTCTTGGTTTTCTTCTCTCCCTTCTGTTTAAAGGTATCTACTTCTTAAAGTTAAGGCTTATTGAAATTTCAGAAAGAAAGAGTTTCTGCCAAAAAATACAGTTTTGTCAAACCTAATTTTTGGCAAGAGAATGTCAGTTACACATACATGCAGACACAAAACTTTCCCGGTAAGAAATTCAAAAGGAAAAAAAAATTGTTTTGAGTGATCATTTCAAAACAAGGTGAAATATTGACATATGGTACAACCTAAACTGTTTTTTTTTTTTTTTTTTTCTTTTCAAGAAAATAGCCTCCCACATTTCAAAAGAAAACATCATTTAGTTTTGAAACATCAACCTGGGATAATTTATTCTTTTTTTCCTTGGAAACTGCTCAAGCAAGTGAATTTTTTTATAAGCCTACATCTAGGGTTTTTCTTTCTTAAATACCATCTTTTTTTTTTTTTTTTTTCTCAGGAAGGAAAAAAAAAGTTTTTTGACTTGCTCAACTTCCACATTTTAGACCTGATCTCAGGATCTGCCATACTGTACTTGTGTAGAGCTGCTCTTCTCTATAGAGGATTTTCTTCTACTCAATTAATGTAACTAATGGCTACATGGGGAGTATTTTATTTTACACTCACCTGAAAAGGCCAAGTTAAATGATTTTGTCCCAGTTATGCAGCAGACTGACACAGAAAAAAACAGCAGATCTTTGTGCCCCTCGGCCACAAGAGGTGGAGATTTATTACTTGCTCAAGCACTCCTTCATTTTTGCAAAGTGCAGGGGGGCCTATCTGAGTGGAAGGACCCTTTTCAAGACCTGCTCTTTACCAAGCTCATCTTCAAAGCTGCCTTCCCGCCTCTGCTGCGTTTCTGATCGTGTTCCCAGTGCTGCTCACTGCGGCAGCATTGTACGAGCCTTGCCAGTCTGCAGGGACAGTCTTGCTGCCTCCATCCTTTTTGACTTGTATGCTGCTTTAGACAGTAACTGTTGGCCTTTGTCATCAGCCTGAAAGCCCTGCGAGGCTGTTGGTTTTAAAGGGGAGTTTAGACAATAGTTTTGTGGTCTTTCATGAAAAACCAAACCTCCAGTCGTAGGTAGAAAACCAGCAAGGCTCTTGTGTTCTCTTGACCTTTCTCCCAACAGAATCAATACCCGTAGGCTGTTGAGCCTATTAAACTTTGCACCAGTAGAGAATCTGTTCCATATACTCAGTCCTCTTTTCCTGGCTGGAAAACCAAAACCTGGAGAGACCTGGGGATCCCCTTGGTAAATTCCTGCAAGACGCTGTATTGCAGCAGTCTTCCACAGCAAGGTATGTGAGGCTAATGCCCAAAATAACAGCTCTCTAGCCATGATGAGAATCGTAAAGAAAGCACTTACTGCTCTTAAGCCAAAATCAATAGTAAATTTTTTTCCTTAGCTCAAAAGGACAAAACTATTTGTTTTGCCACCACACCAGCAGGCCATTCCTTGAGACGAGCTGCTTCTATCAAAGGCAGCAGCGCCTGCAGAAACAGAATTAGCTTAACTTCACTAGCCTGTAATCATAGAAGGATTAGGTAACTCTATATGTTCAAAGTGGATAAACAGTTTCAACTGCCTGCCATGGTAAGTGGGTCTGTTTTAAATTTAGAAACCTTTCATAGCCTTGGATAGTGTCTTTCATGTGACCTTGACAGCAGCAAAGTCCATTTTGAGACCTTGTCTTGGTTTTGATTCTTCCTCATGGGATGATACTATTATTGCTGAGAAGTTGGATAGTTTTATAAAGTGCTATGTCTTCACTAATGTAAAAAACTATCTATAAGTCAGCTGGACTGTATGTTTGCCTGTTACTCCCTCTGAGTCACGGCCTTCTCATGCACATAGATGCCTACCTGTGTTATTGCCAGAGTTTTCTCTAGAACATTTTTCAGCTGTGACTGTTGCATGACTTGTGGTCATACCTGATCAAAATCACCATCTGAGGCTCCAGCACAAATCTGCAGAATTTTTTGTGGGTGGGATGGAGATGGAAAGAAAAGGGCAGTGGAGACTGGGGGCATGTTAGAAATGAGATGGGGGAGCAGCATGGAAGACCTGTCTGGAAGCTGGTTTTGATGAACTTAGATTGGATATCAGGAGGATATTCTTTACACTAAGGGTGGTGAGGCACTGGAACAGGTTGCCCAGGGAAGTTGTCAATGTCAAAACTACCCCTGGAGGGGTTCAAGGCCAGGCTGGATGATGCTTTGAGCACCCTTGTCTAGTGGGAGGTGTCCCTGCCCATGGCAGGGGGTTGGAACTGGGTGATCTTTAAGGTCCCTTCCAACCCAACCCATTCTGTGATTCTGTGTACCTTGTCCAGGCAAGGCCACCAACACTTTTTTTCATGAGCACAGAGAACACTAAAGAGTCTACTGCTTTCACCTGAAATGGATGCTGTGCAGCCCTCCCACTGCCATATTTTAGTAGGGCATCTGTACATTTGTTCATTCCATAATCCTCTTTCTTTCTTCCTTTCTTTCTGCACTTTGCCCTCACCTAACACTCCTTTGATTTTTTTGTCTGTTCCACAAATCCCTGTTCCCATTTCAACAAGAACCTCCCCCGGCACAGCTCATGCCAACATAATATTTTTCACAGCTCCTCAAATCCCTCTCTTCAACGTGCCTCCTCAAGAAATGTTTAATTATCCTGAATATACTGCTGATATAACAGGTCCCAGTATTTTGGGTGTTGTGCAAATGTGTCTAAGAAATGGCCTTTGCTGAGGACTTTTCAATGTAGAAAAATACGATAAATAAAGGATAAGAGGAAGGAATGTTATTACATTCCTGGTTGAGATAAGCAGCTAAGATACTTCCTGATTCAGGAAACAGCTTATATCTCAGGAAGTGGGTGAACTTGTTTAAGTTCTGTTAGCGTCTGTGGACCCTGAGCATGTGTGTAAAACTTATTTAACTGCTTCCTAGACCAAGAGCTGAGTGAATTATCTCAGGTAACACAAGGGGTACGTGGCTGAGTCAGGAACTCAGTCCACGTTTCCAGCGACCTAGTCAAGTTTCTCCAAAACCACTTTTGGTTTATCTTTTCTCTTCCCCTTCCTTGTGTTTTAACAAACTTAGCAAAGTATTACCTCTACATATAAAGACACCCTTGAACATTTCTCTATTATTCTTGCTATTTTAATAAAAAAAAAAAATACAGTATTTTCGGCTTAAGAAGGAAGGAAAAAGTGAAGTCAAGAATAACCTCTGCAATCATGAGAACTGCATGGATTTCCATAGTAAAAAAATTTATGACTCAGACAAAGGGTTTCAGTTTAAAAATATAAATTATAATCTCACCAGGGATCATTTTTACAGTGCAAAACTACTCTTTGACACTGCCGTGGATTTTTATTAAGGAGTTTATAGGAGAAGATCTTAAATAAATACAGCTGGTGCAAGCTACAAGTAGGACTGGAGTGTAGATGACAAAATTACTCAGATGATAGATAAATAATCTCAAAGTCCCTTCTAGACAGAGTTTGTAGTCATGGTAATAGGGGTATTGCACACTGGAGTATCAAAAGGAAACTGTGACTAGGGTCAAGAAAAAAGCTGTGGGATATAGTCTAAAGTTTCAAGGGTCAGTAAAACATGCAGACAACACCAAGCTGAATGGTGCAGTTGACATGCCTGGGGGAATGGATGCCATCCAGAGGGACCTCGACAAGCTTGAGAAGTGGGCCCCTGTGAACCTCATGTGGTTCAACGAGGCCAAGTGCAGGGTCCTGCAGCTGGGTCGGGACAAGCCCCAGTACCAACAAAGGCTGGAATATGAAGGGATTGAGAGCAGAAGGACTACTGAGAAAGACTTGGAGGTGTTGGTGGATGAAAAGCTGGACATGAGCCAGCAATGTGCACTGGCAACGTGGGCAGTGTGAGGGGGGTGGATTCTGCCCCTCTGCTCCGCTCGGTGAGACCCCCCCTGCAGTGCTGCCTCCAGCGCTGGGGCACCGACAGCAGAAGGACACGGAGCTGTTGGAGCGGGGCCAGAGGAGGCCCCGGAGATGCTGGGAGGGCTGGAGCCCCTCTGCTGTGAGGACAGGCTGAGAGAGCTGGGGGGGGTCAGCCTGGAGAAGAGAAGGCTCCACGAAGACCTTATTGCAGCCTTTCAGTACTTAAAGGGGTCTTAGAAGAAAGACGGGAACAGACTTTTTAGCAGGGCCTGTTGCGATAGGATAAAGGCTAATGGATTTAAACTAAAAGAGGAGAGATTTAAACTAGATATTAAGGAAGAAATTTTTTATGCTGAGGGTGGTGATACACTGGCCCAGGTTACCCAGAGAGGTGGTAGATACCCCATCCCTGGAAATATTCAAGGTCAGGTTGGACGGGGCTCTGAGCAACCTGGTCTAGTTGAAGATGTCCCTGCTTATGGCAGGGGGGTTGGACTAGATGGCCTTTTAAGGTCCCTTCCAACCCCAATCATTCTGTGATTCTTTGTTTCTATGATCATTACGTGGCAGGATTTACTACAAAGCTGATGCTACTGGATGTGCAATGTTATATATTTTGTGTTGCAAATAGGGTTCAAACATGTACTTGAGGGCTATGCAGCATATTTTTAACCTTTTTTTGTTGTCAGTGATTATTGGCATTATGATCCTTGCTTTCTGATGAAAAAATGGTCTTTTCCTTGAAAACCATATGCAGAACCCCAGAAACACTGAGACTGGAACATGTTTTCATGATGTTTTTTCTGTTTCCTCATACTCTAATTTTCCTCTGTCATATACTATTTCATGCTTCAGCTTAGCCAGAGACTGCCCTGGTACAGGTTTCACCATGAAGGGAGCAAAACAGAATGGGGAAGATATACGTAACCAGATATGCTGTGTTGGCCTTTCCAAGGGAATGGGAACAGGATGAAACAAAACTCTCTGTTGTAGCTTGTTTTTGGTTTTTTTTTTTTTTTTTTTTTTTTGGCTGCAACATCTTTGTCTTTGCCATTTTCCTGAAAAGTCCATATTTTCTACAAAAGTAATACAACAAGAGACTGCATCTCCCTGGACATTCCTGTCTGAATTAGTCCTGTGCCTCAAATTTTTGGCTGCTCTGAGACTAATTTGTGTCAAAACCAGTTCTTTGGCAGTCACCTTTTCAGCCCTAGTAGCGAAACTATTATTCCGTCTTGCAAATGGAACATTCATGAGTGTCTTTTTGTCTTTATTTCATTATTGTTTTAATAGAAGCCCTTTTTAAATAATGAGCAAATGTACCAACTATTCTAGAAAATAATAGAAAATATTACAAAGAGTAAAACAAAATGCTGGATTCATAACTCAGGTTCTCTCACCTTATTCTCAAACTCATGCTCGCTGGTGAACAGAAACAATGGCTTGGGAAAAGCTGTGTGTCGAGATAAAAATGTCCGTGTAAAGTTTGAATTTCAGACACTAAATTGTTAAAGTGGGTTGCTCATGAACCAAATATAGACTTCCACATGCAGAAACTACTTAGGTAAGAAATGAGAGAGCAGCAAGAGCCAGAAATTATAAGTGTCCCCTAAAAGCAGAAAAAAAGCGAAAAATCACATAATTATTCCTCTTATGTCAAAACTTTGCCCTTCTCTGGTGCCTGTAATGGAAAGATCTGAAAGCATTTTCCTGACAGTAATCCCAGACCACCTGTCTGCAGAGATAAAATCATGCCGTAGACACAGCTCAGGTGTCTCTATCCTGAGCTAGGTAAGGCTTTTTTCCCATCCTGCCCCTATAGATCAGCTGAGTTTGGGGGTGGTGTGGATGCTGTGGCACTGGAGACTAACTGTAGTGTGAAATCCTCACCAGACTTCATTGATTTGAAGAATAAGCCTTCATTATTTTTATCCCCAAACCCCTTTGCTAGAGGGATGCAAGTCAGGAGGAGAGCCCAAGAGCTAGTTCTCCATGACTTTGCGTGACCCCGTACCACATGCATGCTTCCTTGGCTGATGTACTGTCAACATCAGCACATTTAAAATTGGAGGTCCCTGTAAGACGTGTCTCTGAGATATAAGTGCAAGTGGAGTCCACGCGCTACAGAAATAACCCCCCATTAAGCATTCATGCCAATCCACAGTGCAAGCGAGTCCATCCCCCCACAGTGAAACGACGGGATGCCCTTGCCCGAAGGTTCAGCGTTCGTACTCTACAGATAAATTATTTATTATCGTGCTCCTATCCCCCACCCTGTGCCGTTGTATTATATTTCATACCATGCTCGCCACAAGCTGTACGAGGGTTTCAGAGTGTGTGTGTGTGTGTGTCAAGGCTTAGAGAGGAGCGCTGAATTTTCTAATACTAAAGGGCCCATTTCACATTATTTATGACCTCACTAGTGTCGAAACAGAGACCTATAAATCGTAAACATAGGCGCACTAATTCTAGCAACAGCAAGTTTTAGTCACATGTAATTAAAACATCCCAAAGTCTTTCAGCTGTAATGTATTTCCAAATGACACCACTGGGACGGGGGGAAATGGGAAATGGAGGAATCAGCAGTATTTCAAAGCCATGGCCATTGTTAGCTTTTGGGGCTCTGTACAGCACTGGCAGTGCTGCCAAGTCTGCAGGTTTCTTGATTTTTATGGCAGTGTCGTTGATTTCCA
>VXBH01007343.1:92723-113223 GCA_013400035.1 Rynchops niger | reverse complement strand
TATTATTCCGTCTTGCAAATGGAACATTCATGAGTGTCTTTTTGTCTTTATGTCATTGTTTTTTTAATAGGAGCCCTTTTTAATAATGAGCAAATGTACCAACTATTCTAGAAAATAATAGAAAATATTACAAAGAGTAAAACAAAATGCTGGATTCATAACTCAGGTTCTCTCACCTTATTCTCAAACTCATGCTCGCTGGTGAACAGAAACAATGGCTTGGGAAAAGCTGTGTGTCGAGATAAAAATGTCCGTGTAAAGTTTGAATTTCAGACACTAAATTGTTAAAGTGGGTTGCTCATGAACCAAATATAGACTTCCACATGCAGAAACTACTTAGGTAAGAAATGAGAGAGCAGCAAGAGCCAGAAATTATAAGTGTCCCCTAAAAGCAGAAAAAAAGCGAAAAATCACATAATTATTCCTCTTATGTCAAAACTTTGCTCTTCTCTGGTGCCTGTAATGGAAAGATCTGAAAGCATTTTCCTGACAGTAATCCCAGACCACCTGTCTGCAGAGATAAAATCATGCCGTAGACACAGCTCAGGTGTCTCTATCCTGAGCTAGGTAAGGCTTTTTTCCCATCCTGCCCCTATAGATCAGCTGAGTTTGGGGGTGGTGTGGATGCTGTGGCACTGGAGACTAACTGTAGTGTGAAATCCTCACCAGACTTCATTGATTTGAAGAATAAGCCTTCATTATTTTTATCCCCAAACCCCTTTGCTAGAGGGATGCAAGTCAGGAGGAGAGCCCAAGAGCTAGTTCTCCATGACTTTGCGTGACCCCGTACCACATGCATGCTTCCTTGGCTGATGTACTGTCAACATCAGCACATTTAAAATTGGAGGTCCCTGTAAGACGTGTCTCTGAGATATAAGTGCAAGTGGAGTCCACGCGCTACAGAAATAACCCCCCATTAAGCATTCATGCCAATCCACAGTGCAAGCGAGTCCATCCCCCCACAGTGAAACGACGGGATGCCCTTGCCCGAAGGTTCAGCGTTCGTACTCTACAGATAAATTATTTATTATCGTGCTCCTATCCCCCACCCTGTGCCGTTGTATTATATTTCATACCATGCTCGCCACAAGCTGTACGAGGGTTTCAGAGTGTGTGTGTGTGTGTGTCAAGGCTTAGAGAGGAGCGCTGAATTTTCTAATACTAAAGGGCCCATTTCACATTATTTATGACCTCACTAGTGTCGAAACAGAGACCTATAAATCGTAAACATAGGCGCACTAATTCTAGCAACAGCAAGTTTTAGTCACATGTAATTAAAACATCCCAAAGTCTTTCAGCTGTAATGTATTTCCAAATGACACCACTGGGACGGGGGGAAATGGGAAATGGAGGAATCAGCAGTATTTCAAAGCCATGGCCATTGTTAGCTTTTGGGGCTCTGTACAGCACTGGCAGTGCTGCCAAGTCTGCAGGTTTCTTGATTTTTATGGCAGTGTCGTTGATTTCCAGGGACATTTGCTTTGCTAGGATGCCATCATGAACTTCAGGAGATGAAACTGATGTCCATTCTGAACAATAATACAAGCAAATTCCGTGATGGCATCTCTGACATGGATTAGACACCCCAGGGAGGAGAAAATACTCCTTTTCCCTCCCCTTTATCCCCAAAAGTGACCTAACAGTGGGGCCTGAATTTCCTATGAGATTTGCAGAACTTGGGTTCTTTTGCTTTTATTGTGATCTCTTGTAGGAGTTCAGGATTATCTGTTTTCTTATAGTCATGGGAACAGGGGAAAGGCGATGCAGTGTGAAGACAGCACAACTTCAAATGCATGTAAAGGATTTGTTGTCCCTAGCATAGGATTAACACGTGAAATTCAAGCTATCATTGCTGCCAATGGGTTGGAAGGATCCACCAAAGCGTACAAGACGGCTCACCGCCAATATATGTAGCTCATGGCCACCAAAAATCAGAAAAATAAACTGAAGTGAAGAGTGACAGCAAGGTGTCATTGTGTTCCATACATTATTTGCTCTACCCAGCAGACAGCAGAAATTCGAGGTTTACATGTGTGGTGGGAACATTTGCAGCTGGATGGAAGGAGGTGATCTCAATTTGGACGCAAACCCCGTGGATTCAAAGCAACTGCGCAGCCCAGGCCAGCCTGGGTGAGGATCTGGGATGTTTTCTCTCTTAGAGAGGATGTTAAGCTTCCACATTGCAGGACACAAGCCAGCCCACAGCTACCTGGGACTGGAAAACCTCCCCTGTGGGCAGACAACTCCATCCCAGCCCATTGCAGCTCCTTTGAAGTGCCTGTTAACAACTGTTCCCCGAAACCAAGGGCTGGCTTGATGGACCGTTAGATTGATCCGGTGTGACAACTCCTATGCTCTTTTCCAGCCTGGATCCTCAGGCGGGTGATAGTGCTGGCTGTAGATCACAGGAGCGAGCATCCAGCCAAGCCACGCTGCTCCCGGCAAAAACCTCGGCGCAAGCCCTGGGGCGGGAGCAGCGCTGGCTCGTTTGCAGCTGGGAGCTCGCGCTGGGAAGGGCAGCGGGTGCAGGCAAACAGGACCACAGGTCCGGCCCTGTGCGGACACTGCCCTTGCCAGCCTACCTGTCAGGTTGTTTTCTGAGGGATGAGTTGGCTCAGTTTGCATCAAGCTGTCTGCTGTTGCCTAATTTTAGTGAGCGTAGCAGAGGCAATAAGTTAAGGAAATAAAATGTTAGCAATGACAGGGAGGATGAAGGAAAAATATTATTTTTGTGGCCAAAGTCCTAGGCATGTGGATTTCCATGCTGCCTTGTTTCCTACTCTCCTTCTTTGTCATTACAGTGTCCGTTTCCTCAACCATTCTGAGACTTTCTTATCACAGACATATCTTACCAGTAATGGGCAGTGGCTGACATGAACTGTAGTAAATTACCTCTTTAAGGAGACTAAAGTAAACGCAGAGCTAACCACCGTGTAGTTAGACTAATTCGTTCTCTGAATTCAACTTTGGTGTTGGAAAGGCAAAGCATTTCCATGGCAGGTGCTATCTTGCTCTATAAAGACCATGCTAAAGTTCCACTGCATCAGACCAACGGTCCACCCTGGGCTTTGGAGGCTGGACAGGATCTGCTGTGGCAGGAGATGCAGTGCAGAGAAAACATTGGAGATTCTTGTGTTTTTCAGACAAGCTTGGGCATTTTGATCAAAACTCATATGTTCGAGGAGAAAGGAGGCCTTGTTATCATTATTTACAGTAATGAGAAGAGGCATCATTTGAGTTAGGCTAAGGAGCCTGGCCAGAGGTAACGGAGGTGCAAAGAGGCTTTTATATTGTAGTGCTTTTATACTCTTATGATTAATGAGGCTATACAGGCTTCCGTGCCTCTAAATCTTTTCGGAAAATTTTGCAGGGTTTGGTTTCTGTGTGTGAGGTGACGTTCAGATGTCTGGTTGAAATTCATCGGGACAAGAGCAGAGACAGAGGAGAAGAAGGTGTTCTAAGCTCCTGAGCTCAGTGGCTGTGGCTTGGTGGGGGCAAAAGTTCAATGAAGCCCTATGAGGAATAGAGCATTTTCCTAAATTCCTGCAGAACTGGAATTTTCCTGAAGTGTGCCTGGTATTGCAGGGCCATCCCCTTTGGCTGGGCAGAACGATTACACCAGTGTGTTTCAGCTACATTACTTTTCTGTTGGATGCAATGTCCTCAGCTCCAGTTTCTACCTGCAGTTAGGGAATGATACTTTTTTCTATGTATGAGGTCTCTGAGGTCTATCTACCACAAATTTATCTGGAAATTTTGGGGTCATCCTGTCTTAGATCATTAATGTCAGGAGATAAATCACAGCTCCTTTTAGACTTCAATTTTCTTTGCTTCTCTATATAGTCAGGTATCTGTTTACAGAAATGCTGTCAAGGTCTTCTTCGTAGTCAGCGTTTTGTGCTTTGGTGCTGATACTGGTGAAGCATCACAGTTACATTTCTCACTTTGAAACCCATCGAAAAACTGTGCCAGTTTACAAAAAACCGCTAAGAGCAATTTGAGGTCCCAAGAGTAGAATTTCTGTGGCCTCAGTTTAGCCATGTAAAATGTAGATGTTTTAATGTGTGCTAAGTGTCTTGACTCCTTTTACAGGTAACAGAGAAGCATCTTCTGGTTAACTGTAATTATTCATCTTGGACAGCTATCCCAAATGCTCTGCATGGTTCTCTGGACAGTCTTTCTCTACATCTACTACAAGAAGATCTCAAGTAGTTTAGCTAAATTCTCAGCTTTTACATGGTTAAAATTAGGGTGGCATTAAAAATTCGTGGATGCAGAAGTGTTTCTATTCTGTTTGTAAGGTATAATGGACAATCCAATCACAAATAGTGCTACTTCAATATGCTGGAATATTTTTGGCATCATCTGAACTTTTTAAAGATTCTTTAATCTTTAAAGATTTAAAGATTCTTTAAGTACAATTTTCATTGCTAAGTTACTGACTTTTCTTATTGAGGGAAATGAGAAACTTGTTTCTTGACTATCAACTTTGCCAGAAGGTAAAAAATTTGTTTAATAAGAAATACAAAGCTTCAGAAATTTCTGGCAATCCTGCATCAGAATAAACTGGACAGATTTCCAAACTTGTCATAAGAGTAATGGGTATAAAAAACTGCTCAGAGTAGCTAACAGATCTTTAGCCCTGAAGGCTGGGAAACTTGTGTTCGGGTCCGTGTTCTAGTTCAGGTAGACTTTTTCCCAATTAGAAATATTGGTGCTGAAGATTTCATTTAGCAGATCCATCATCACACACGCACACACACACAAGCACTAAAAAACCCAAACCAACCACCAACCAGCCAAACAAATGCAAGACCCCCACCCCTAAAACCCAAATGCTGTAGTGAAAAAATAGTCACTAGCCCCATTTTGTGACTTCAGTTGGTTTTTGGAATAACTTTTGAAGATTTGGAATCTGATTTTTCCTGTCCTGCAAAAAGTGAACAGATAACCCAATTCCCAGAGCTGTTTGCCCACAAATTTTGCCATTGAAACAAGAGGCGGATCAGGAGGGAAGAGACACAGGTGCAGAATTCAGTTTTGAGCCTGCACCCATCTTTATCAATTATGACATGTTTAAGATCTTCAGTCTTGGGTCTAGCTGCCTATCATTTGGACACAGAATTAATATTGGTGTTAAGCAAACCTTTATTCTCACACCTACAGTCAATTGCTGATTATAAGATTTTGTTTGTTTTACTTTTGTTGAAAAAATACGTGCCCCGCTCCAGGACACATTGCTCCTGGAGATGTGCCGATGGGGATGCCTCAGCGCTCCATTTCTCAGTGTCCTTGCTGTAAGGCCGGGAAGTCAGGGTGGCAGATGTCTGCTGCTGAGTGCTTGGCTTCCCCCCCCCGCCCCCCGCCCCCTTGTACTTTGTCACTCCATATTTTTAGTTGTTAAATGTTGGAGAGACAGCTTTTTCAATTACAAAAGTGACAAACGCTGCAAAATGAATTCCAGCACTTGGAGAACATCAGCATCAATCTCCAGTGCTTGCTCACTGGCTCTGCAGGACGGGCTTGTTTTTCCTAAACTGAATGCTTTGACCTATTTGTCTCCAAAAGAAATAAACAAAACAAAACACCAACGAAGAACATTCCCATCTAATGACTTTCAGGAAAAGGCGTGTGTCCAAATCCATTCCTCTGTCCTAAGCAGGCCGGCATCAGTGGACTTGAATCTCAGTTGGGGTGTGGTGGTAGAACAGTTAAGAGACTTTGCTACGGATACAGAGTTTGTAGTGAAGGCTGCCAATGCATTTATCATCTGACATGTGGTTAAGGCTGTCCAGGTATGATGCATGTCTATCACTTGCTACAAAACCCTGTGTGCCTTATGCACGCTTATTTAATGTCTAGGAATCAGACAGACCATCAGTTTTGGTCCTTCTTTAACATTAAGCAAAATGGCCAGTATTGGCCTTAATTTAAGGAACTGGAACTAGCAATGCCTAAAGGACAGACACGATAAATGAAGCCTGGGATGCAAATACATGGCCTCATTTCCGGGTACTGCTTTAAATGCTAATGAAAAGTGCTCTGAAAATGTAGGTTATTTAGGTCTCTGCTTAACATAAACTTATCTTTTCTTTTGGTTTTCTCTTCAGAATATGCATGAACTTCTAGAGTCTCAGGCAAATCAAAGCAATGGCAAATCAGAATTATAATACTTGGGCTATCATTTATTAGTTGTACTGCGGTGGGTTTAAGAATATCCAGCCATTTACCCAGAAAAAGGTTGAGAGATGCCTGTACTGCAGGAATTGCCTAGTAGTTTAACAGTCAATCTGTTTCACCCTTTAAGTCACCTAATCAGAGGCTGAAATTAGACAAATTTAGGTTAGCAAATAAAAATGATCAAATTTGTAACCATGAAGGCAGGAATACCTTATGTGAGGCTACAATGGCTTCTCCATCCTTAAAACCCCTTAGATTTAGATGGAGATGTTATAACTCAAATGGAGGTTGCAGTGCTGTTACTAAAAAGGAAGTCAAACTAGATGATCTTAACTCTCGTCTCTAAGGCCAGGCTCTATATCTATCTGTTACTTTTTATTGATAATGAGCATGATATTGTCTAGACGCAGCATCGGAAAGTTCTTTGGCAATGTACTCCCAGAGGAGGCACAGGCTGAGAAGCAAGCACCACAGAGTTATTATTACTGAGGAGGCTGACACAATTAACACAGTCAAAAACCTAAGCTAATTATTCCAAAAGTACACATGAGTTTTGGGCATCTTTAAGCAAGCTGGAGATAAGAGAGTCTTTTGAGAGTCCCAATCAAGACCAGGATGTTTTGCTGCCTTTGTCCAAAGACTACCAAATCCACCATGTTTACCTTTGTTATGGGGTTTACTTGCAGCAATGTGTTGGCTTTAAGACACACATTTTGAGACACTACAAGGAGGTGGATGCAGGGGCCATGGGCACCACCCTGATTATCTGTTAGTTGACTCTTCCCAAGTTGTCTCTGAAAGGTAGCAGCTTCCATGCTGCAAAAAGTCCTAGATTTCAGACTTGGGCATCATAGCTAGATGCTCCAACAGAAATGGGATTCCGAGCTAGGCAAAGAGGAAAACAAAACAACACAACTCAACTCAACTCAACTCAACTCATAAACTTCACTCAACAGTCCCATGAAACAAAACCATTGCGCTCCATACTTCCACACGTGGGAGGCTCTGATACAGATAACAGATTCTGATGTGGTGGTTGTAGCTGGAAGTCAGTACATTTTGAAAACTAACTCTACAAAACTGTTTTAAGAAAGTGAACAGATGACCTGGGGGACAGCTTACACTCCTGATGACTTGTCAGTCTCCGGGAAGCAATTCACAGTTACTTTCCCCAGGTTAATTCCCAGCACTGCCAGACTTTCAAAATAATTCCTGATGCTACAAGAGATCGGTGTAAGACAGAGAAAGGTCTGTCAGCAGGGAACACAGGTAACATGCAAACACAGACAAGTGCCCCTCTTGATAGACTGTCTTGGAAAGGAAATAGTTGATGTTATTTAGCAAGAAACTCATGATTGCTAACAGGATCTTTGTAGCTTTGGGTGAGATGTTCTGGGTGGGCAAACTTTGGGAGTTTTAACTTCTCTCAGAAATGAATGCTTTGGTCCACTGTCTCTCCAGCATGCCCCACCAATGTTCCTGTGTTCCGGGATCATCTGAGCTAGCTGTAGGAGTCCAAGAAAACTGCTTCCCCTCTGCAATCTAAAGTGGGGTTGGAGTGCCCTTAGGACAGAGAATAGAACAGAGTTTTATAGAGTATTAAGAGGATTCATTAGTGAGATAAATGCACCTTGGCAGATCCTATGAGTCTCTGCTTCTTTCCCAGACAAAGAAAAAACAGGCTGAGCTGCCAAAGTCTTGCCTTTAACTAAACAGTCAGGAGAGGGATCAGACCGCAGTGGTCTGATTGCACAGCAGCGTTGCTCAGGCACTGATGTCCTTCTCGCCTCCTGAGGAGTGTTTCTGTTCTGAAATACTGCTGTAATAGATGCATGTAATTGGGTAGAAGTTAGCTGGTCAGACAATTTCTATATGTTATCCTGTATACACCTGGTGAATGTACGTCTGGTGACCCCTGCCTTGGATGGGAGCATTTCACAGGAGCAGTGTGGTACTCTGGTGCGTCAAAGGTCCTGCTCAGCTGACACAGACCTGGGTTTGTGATGAGGGGGAGCCAGCCAGAAACTTAAGAGCCCCAAAGCAATACATGGACAATGAGTTAATGAAGAAAAAAACTCTCATGTCTAACCCTTAGGGTAGCACCTAACGCAGTTCTGCAAGATTCTGAGATTTTACTTGAATAAACAAGTTTCTCAGGAGCAAAGCTACCCAACTCTCTCTTACTCTCACTGAAATAATAGCAATGCCTAGATTAGGTTTAGGGAAACTGTTTATAGGAGTAGATGATGATGATGTTGATGATAAACCTCAGTTCTGAAATTATTTTTGTTCAATGAGGGGACTCCAGATTTTAATTGCCACACCCCCCAGAGAAGGCTGTCTGCACCTCAGGGCTCTGCTATCCAAATGTGTCTTTGCCTGGTTGGAAGACCTCCCCTTTCACAACCTGACATAACCTCACAGGAGCCTCGCTACAGAAAAAAACTAGTTCTTCAGAGGTCATAAAGGTAATTGGGCTAAAGTTTGCATAAGTCCACAAAATATGTCAAGTAACTCTAATACAGGGAGACTTCTATTACACCCTTCATCAGAGCAGCCTGATTTTCAGCAGAAAGGACGTGAATATCTCCTGTAAATCACAGAATCACAGAATGGTAGGGGTTGGAAGGGACCTCTGGACATCATCTAGTCCAACCCCCCAAATCAGGCACCATTTAAGTGTTTCAGGTTGAGCAGACAAGACCGGTAACCATCAACCACCATCAAAAGGCTTGAACTCTGAAAGTGTGGCTTATGCAACCATAAGAAAGCAGAAAGAGCTATCTCTTTTTACTCTGAATACTGCCGTTTATTAAAGAATCAGATTTTTTACATTCTGGAAACACCAGTGTTATGATCTCACCCACAGAAATAATCTCAATGGTTAGGTAAGTATTCATACAAGGCAATCCTTAGTGAACTCAAATAAAGTTTATTCTGCAAAACAATTGCTACATTTAGTTCTAACATTCTGGTGAAGGTAAATGAAAACCCTTTGGGATACAAGGTTCTCTAAGTTAAACCTACGTGAACCCAAGTTTTCCTTTGACACCATGGGACAACGTCTGACAACGTTACCAAGAGAAGAACTTGACCTATAAAACTGGGAATAAAGGTGGAAATGTAGTCTTTTTGTCATGCGGAACCAAACACTTTCAGCAGTTAGATGGAGACCTTTCCTTGTCTCTGAAGTTGAAAAAGTGGTTAGGAGAGGCTACGTTTCTCCCAGCATTGGCTGTCTGAAAACTGGACACCTACAATGGGATTCAGCTTGCACAGTGGAACACCAAAATTAAAGAATTCACCCATGTACCTCTCAGTTCCCACCCATCGGCCACCCAGGTAATACACAGAAGGGATGACAGACACCAGTTCTGCTCTTCCCAAACATCTACACATGGTCAGATGGATCCCTCTCTAGGCTGCATTGACAAAACTCAGAAAGCTTCTGTTGGCTGGGAGCATAGACGTCCAACTCACATGTAGGCACTTACCTATGCGCCCCTAAATGGCAGCATCTTCACTTTGTACCTAAGGGACTTGTCCAACTTTCCTGCGTGGAAAGAGAAATGTTCTTCCGTTACAGGATGTTTCAAAGCTGCCTGCAAGACATCCAGAGCTTCATATCTCCCTCTCGTGTTTTTAAAAGAAGGCCAGATGCCTAATGTAGATTAGACGTCTAATTTCTAGAAGTGTTAAGTTAGGTGAGCGTGCCAAAATAAATCAGTGCAGCTCTGACCTGCACAGTCTGTCTCCGTTTATATATGATTCAACTGCAGCTGGAAAACTGTGTTTGATTAATAGCTCGGTGTTGCCAGCAAGCTGTTGAGGAGCAGAATCACTTCATTTTGGTTGCTCTCCTCTGATCAGAAGGCTGGAGGCATGGGTTTATAGGGAAAATTAAAAGAATCATATCTATATGCATACAGTGGAAGAGGCAATTAAGAGGAGTTATGAAAAGCCAAACTTCAAGAGATTGTGAACACAGAAGGAGAACAGCAATTATTTGGCGTGATACCCAGGGTAAAGCTAGCAGCAAGAGGATTCAATTAAGACAGAGAAAATGTGAAACTTGGGCAGACCTTACAGGAAAATTTTCTGAGAAAGAGACCTATGGGGGTATGGAATAATTTGAAATCCCTCAAAAGAAAGACTTTAAGCCAGGCATAACAGAACATCAGCAAATATTCTGGCGATAACTCTCACAAAAGCCAGAAAATTGCCTGCATGCTCTAACTGGTTTCTTCTCCATCTAAATTCTGTAATTTTGGATTCTGCTTCCTGATGCATGATGGATTCTACAATATAAGTGTCTTTAATAATGACTAGGATTTTGTGGTTAATTTCTCTTTGGTGGGTTAGTTATCACGATTCTGCAGGAAATGGCAGCACACTATGACAAACGCACAAAAATCAACGCTGCCCACAAACACACCTGCCGTGGCTGTCGCTGTGTAGTCACGATAACAGCCCATCTAGACTCAGCATTGCCTCCAGACCAGCCCCAGCCCCAGCTGAGGCTCAGGTTATAGTAGTACCCTGGATTTACACAGGCGAGACACTGCAGAAGTCACTCTTTTCACCTGTTTAAATTTTTTCTAGCTTCTGACCATGAGGGAGCAAAAGCTGTTGACATATTGTCTGCTTGCACAATATTTGGCCCCTAGAAAGCCGTTCATGAGTCTATTGTGCGATTAGGTACTGGGATGCTTGAAAGCGGCTGTGTCAGCAGAGAGTTTCTGTTGTAAAACTGGTAAAGATATTCTCAGGGAATGAGAAAATCAAGCCAGAGGGATTCAGGTGAAATACAATTCTTAACAATTTTCTGTGCAGCAGTTGCAACATGAATGGGGGGCTTTTTAGATCCCCCAATTAACATTACATGGAAGTAAAAAGGTGGAGTCCTGGCGGACACCTCAAACTGTTTAAGGATCTGGGCCCATTTCAGCAAATATTTTTATCCAAAAAAGGCACAATTTTTGAAAGCATTTCACGCTGAAATGCTTTTCCACATGAAATGTTTCAGTCCAGGAAATGCCAAAGCAATTCATGTCAGTATTTTTTTAAGAAATATTTTGACTTTTGTTTCAAAACATTTTTTTTTTTTTAATTTAAAAATTGACTACAGTGAAAAGGGAAAAAAAGGTTAAATAAAATCTCTAAATAGTCTCAGGACATAAGAAGATGTTTATTTTTGGAGTGAACAAATTCCTTCAAGTTGACCCTAAGTGAAGTTGGTTATTATGTTTTTTTTATTTTTGCCTAGTTGGAAATCCTGAACATATTTTCTAGTAGACCTGCCCAGGATTTTCTCTTGTGTTTCTTCCAAGCCACTGAACAGAAAAAAAAAGTAAAAAAAAAAATAAAAATATCTGTCTCTGCTATGGAATATAATGCAGGGAGCAGTCGTGTCCTAGTTGGAGACGACATTGCATTTCTCTCTTATCTCCATGACCAACCTTCAGACACCCAACTGCCTCCTAACATATGAGAGGTGTATGGACAGGATTTTTTGTACAAGCCAGACTGCAGCAGATGGGTGACAAATACAACACAATAATAATCTACTTCGCATTCATGGAGACTGCATGGTATTCCCATGAACTTTCTATGCAGGCTTCCTTCTCTGAGGGTTCAGGTAATAGTTCAAATAATTTGTAACTTGACTATGCCAATTTTTGTTCAGTCAGGGAGAGACCTATATATTTGATGCCCGTTTCCTCTCCCTTGGCCAGCCCTGTGGGGTTGCATGCATTTTCAGAGCAGCACTAGAGTCTGCAGAGAAACTGCAGCTCAGCGGGTTCCTGATGGAGCGCACAGTCCCTGGGCGAGCAACAACCAAGGGAACCTGGAGAACAACCCAGGCTGGTTCATAGAGGACTTTACCACCCACACAGAGCAGGAGATCTGAGTGCACAGGGACTGTTAGTCAACATTTGCGTGTCAGACACAACATTTCTGTGTCAGTCACCCAATAGTAACCAGCGGTGTCCCCAGGGGTCAATACTCGGTCCAATTTTGTTCAGTATATTCATTAATGACCTGGGTGAGGGGACAGAGTGTATCCTCAGCAAATTTGCTGATGATACCAAACTGGGAGGGGTGGCTGACACTCCAGAGGACCGTGCCGCCATCCAGTGTGACCTGGACAGGCTGGAGAGCTGGGCAGAGAAGAACCAAATGAGGTTCAACAAAAGCAAGTGCAAGGTCCTGCACCTGGGGAGGAAGAATGCTAAGCACCAGTATAGGTTAGGGGTGGACCTGCTGGGAAGTAGTTCTGAGGAGAAGGATCTGGGGGTCCTGGTAGACAGTAAATTATCCATGAGCCAACAATGTGCCCTTGTTGCCAAAAAGGCCAATGGAATCCTGGGCTGCATAGGGAAGAGTGTGGCCAGAAGGCCAAAGGAGGTCATNTGGAGACTTTCAAGACTTGCCTGGATGCATTCCTGAGTGATGTGCTCTGGGCATTCCTGCTTTAGCAGGGGAGTGGGACTAGATGATCTCTAGAGGTCCCTTCCAACTCTGAAGATTCTGTGATTCTGTGATTCTGTAGTAGTAACACTCTGATGTGCTACTATCACTCAGGATGTGACCCTGAGCATGGGCTTTTACATACACATAGGCATGAGAGGCACTGAGAGGCCTGTAAGCCACATCTCTCTGAAGAGTCGTATGGTCCTGGGCCCTGAAATTCACCTACATATGTCTGTAAGATGTGTATAAGCCAAGGGCAAAGAAACCCTTTCAAGCTCAAGTTACATACGATCATTCCAAATCCTAATTTCATGGCAGAATTAATTCTCTCTTTACTGAAGCTGTTCTCACAGCCAAGTGGCCAGACAAAATACTTTTCAAGATGGTTGGAAAAAAGGGGAAAAAAAAAAAAGGAAAAATAAAAGAACATGACACTCAAATTTATCCACCAGCAGGCAGGCATCAGGAAAGGAACCTACACTGAAGAAAGGCTTTCTCCATGTCCTAAATGAGGACGTGTGGGACACAAGAGGAAGAGCAAGGCACTGCAGAGGCAATCCATTTCACAAAATGAGCCTTTTCTACTGTGGTGCCCTCTGAGCTTTATAGGTCTGCTCCCTCCCATACCAGTGAACTCTTCAGGCTCATCGGTGCAACCACACACGTTCCTCTGCAGAGCAAGGACAGCTAGCTTCAGGTCTGCCTTTGAGGAGTCAAATCAAGCTCTTATTAAACACAGTGAGCTTATTTTCTTCCTTTCCTTTTTTCCTTTTTGTTTAATTGTCTATTATAGGCTCTGCGGAAGGAACAGGCAGAGTGGACTGCAGCTCTGCTCTGTACACCAGGTGGCCTCAGTGGTATGTGCTTCAGTCCTGACGATCTCAAGGTGCAACTGTCACTCCTGCTGATGCCATTTTTGTTTGCTGTGATCTGAGCATGCTTACAGTACGGTGAAACGGAGCCAAGAATCATGCAACAGGAGAAAAAATAGAAGATAAAACACACGCACGGACGGGATTGGTATCACAAGGCATCTGTTAAACACACATAATCAATTGCCCGTTTATATGAAACAGCTCTGCAGACAACGAATACTGCTGTGTTTTAGCTACCTGGAGGAACAGAGAGTTGTTATCCTCTTGTCTTAGAATAGAGTCCTTAAAAAATAAAAATCTCAGCTGCAGTCAAACATTTTGCATGTTACTACTTAACAATTTATTCATTAAAGTAGAGATGCAGGAACTGACAGATGACCGAGAATCTGGGTGCATGGGAAATTGTATCGGGTCTCAGTGAGAGGCCGATTGTTTGCATGGAAGGAAGCTACTGGTGGGATTTCTCATCTCACTGAACTGATTTCATATGTACTCAAAGCAGGAGCACACTGATGAAATCTGCTGGTGACATGAAATTAGAAAACACTATCAATGCAATGGAAAATTGTGAGTCACATAAATTTGGCAAGGTTCAGTAGTACAAAATGTAGGTTGTCCACCTATGGTGGCAGTCATCTGACTAAATGTAAATTCCTATGGAGGAGTTACTCATAGTGAATTCTTTTTAATGTTAGTAGTGACAAAGCACTTTAAACATACTATCCATGTCTTCCTAAAATAGATACCTAAGGTGCAGCTAAAGGACTTTACACTAAAAGCAGCTATTACTCACTCTTGATGGTAAGGACGCCATAAGGAGCCTGGGTCAGCTGCAGATGCATGAACTGTACTCATCTAGATATTGCAAAATGAATCACATCTGGCTTTAGAGGAAAATAATAAAATTTCTGCAAGCTGGTGACATCCATGGGGAGGGAGGAAGGAAGGGCAGCTCATGCTCTTATGCATGGAGACCTCTGATCTGCTACTATATGGGAAAAAAAAAAACAACAAAAAATGAGAAGGTAAACTGTGATCCTGGGATTGTTCAGTGAATGTATTTCCTGTATTGAGAGTTCTAATACAAGAAAGAAATGAACCATGCCTGGGTTTCCAACAGGAGCAAGTGCTAAGATTGGCTGCAATGATGATCAGGCAGTGACCATCGCTTCAGACAAAACTGACGTAGTTTGGCCAGCTGGATCATGGAGGGCTTGTTGGCTCGAGACCCAACTCCAAATGAACTGGTGGATGTAATAAAACCAAAGTGTGGAAAGCCTGAGTGGGATGCACCAGCATGGATAACCTTGATGGAGTGAGCTGTATCTCACTACACATTCACCACCAGACCACAGGAGACTGAAGTAGGAGGGAAGGGAAGGGAAGGGAAGGGAAGGCAAGGCAAGGCAAGGCAAGGCAAGGCAAGGCAAGGCAAGGCAAGGCAAGGCAAGGCTGTGGTGCTTCTCAGATGCAGTCCAAGATCTCTTGAGAAGATTAGCCCTCAGGCTGTGAATGACCCTTTGCATTGTCCCTTGCTTTTCTCAGCATTATTAAGGCTGGTGCCGTGTTTTCACTCTTTTTTTCTTGAGCCGTCTCCCCAGATAGAGTGCTACCTGCAGCTCTCCTTAGTATTGCTTCTTCCCCTGCCGTGACTACAGTGACCTAATCAAGCAGTGCCCCGGATCCTAAGCTTTGCCAAGGATTGCTAAAAAAGCTTCCAACCTCCTGCTCTGATTGCATGGGGATTAACTGGGCCCAGCCTGGGCCAGGGGTCAGTGCCAAATCCTGTAGCTTGACTTTTTCGCCTCCTTTTTTCCCTTCCCTCTTAATTCTTCCAGAAATGGGAGAGGAACTTGAATGTTGAGCAATCAGATGAGCCATCAGGACTACAACTGCATGCCAGCATGGAGGGATACATGACTGGAGAGACAGAAAAATCACAGTAAGATCTGAGAGGGGGAGGGAATGAGGAATTAAAAAGATCAACACCTAGAATTAAACCACCAGTCAACAGAGATTAATTGCAAGGGGAAGCAAGGCAGGGCTATGCAATACTTGAAGTATTCTATTACAGCAGGAGGAAAATTCTACTTTTAGGAACTGGTTGGTGGCCAAATAAGTTGGTCAAAACATGTGAAACAATTTGAAACTCTATATGCCTAGCTTTGCTAAAGGAAAACAACACCTCTCCGCTCTACTAGAGCCCTTTATACATTGTGCAAAGGGAGACATGATAGAGGGCAGGTTGACAGATTGCCCCAGGGCATCCCTCGCTCACCCCTCATCTGTGACCAGGAGCCATGCAAGCCACCAAAACGCAGGTGATTGGCTTCTAATGGGACAAGGTTCAAGAAGGGCTTGGCAAAAGATGAATTAATTTAATGTGTCTTCTAAGAAAGCAGTGGACTGCGGAAAAGAAAGAGGCAAAGTTTGAAGTTGACAAAGTTACTTAGGTAAGGCGGTGAGGTGCCTTGGTGAGTTTAAGTACCGCCATGCAGTTGGGAGAGACCATGGAAAAGGCCTGATAAGGAGAGAGTAAGTCAGATACTGGGCAATAGGGAGAAACAATTTTCATTATTGTAAACAAAGACATTTTTTTTCCTCCTACAATGCTTAATTGATCTCTAGAACTCAGTACTATAAAGTATTACTGGGCATGCAATTTAACAGGAGGAAGATATAGTTGGGAATACTCTGAGTTATCTCGCAGAGGATAGATGCATAATTACATATGTAATGTAAACTCTTATACTTTAGTGTATACAATCATTAACTGCTGACAGGCTTATATGGCAAAATTAGTCCATAGTTGCTCAAAGGGGAATCTTGTGTCTTCCTCTGAGAAACCTTTGGAAGAAGGATACTGGATTAAAAGCATTGCTAATCGGATCCAGCTCCAGTCTTCCTATATCTTACTAAATCTTTTCCATTTATGACTCATATGGTATGGAAAAAAATCATATCTCCTGCAGGTTATATGCATTTCAATAAGAAAAGAAGTTTAATTTCTATGAATGGCATTCTTGGGAAAAGAAGAAAAGTCCAAACAAAAGCAGAAAGCTGTAGTGTGCTGGCTGGTTTGCAGGCTAGCCTACCCGCCGGCAGCTAATAGAAGTGCAGTGGTTGATAGTCAATGAACATTTCCCCCCAAAACACTGCCTTAATTATAGGGCCCCCTGAGACTTCCTCCACTGAGGCTTATTTGGCTGTGTAACATATGTCCAGATTTACAGAAGCCNTTTGAAAATCTATAATTAAAGAAAGACTATAAATCCCAGCATACAAGGTAATATTAAGGGACCTGATTTAGAGACCGACACATCTCAAGGTCTGCCGAGCATCCAGCTTCTCTGGGGGTGTTAGGTGCCCATCAGGTGTTGTTAAGTGGCTCTCTGGTACCTAGGCTTTTAGGTCCCTCAGATGGCACACATTCACAGCAAGGATGAAGAGAACCACATTTGATTAACCTTTGGGATTCCTATGGTTTAAGGAAAGGAAGTAGGCTCTCGAGACCTCAGCTGGTATCTTTGATGAGAGCTCCTGAATTCTATGACTGTGCCAATAAATAGTGATAGTAAAATGTCTGAAGAGAAGAAGAATAATTACTCTTCAGGATGGTAGGAACATATGATGGAATTCCCCATCCTCTGATAAACATATCTACAAACAAGTGATCAAATTGAAATACTTTTGGTTCATAAGCAGCTAATCTGCAAAGAAATCTCTCCCTTGTTCCTTCCATTGCCTTCACAACAGTATTTTCATTTCTATCTAGATTTGTTTGCTTGTTAGTCTGTGGCCTCCCCCTAAGGATATAACTGCAGATGGATGAATTATTTTATTTTATTAAATATTATTCTTGGCTTTTTGGAGATGTTTTTTGTTTTGCTTTAATGATTATTCCTCCTGGTGTTATTTCAGTTTTCAATTACAACTTGTGTGTGTATGTGTCTGGTACACTACCATTTTGTAAATGGATGTATGCACTTATTGTTAATTGATTCCCCAAATAAACCCAAATGCTTGCATGGAAATAATGTATTATATTTCTTGCATGCCACTGAGCTGGATGCCTTCCAGTTTGGCCTCTATTGCTGCTCTTGGGGTGGGTGTCTTTCACTCCCTCCCGTTTCCCCTGGAGTGAACAGGGATGCTCTTGTCAATTTTCTCTGCAGACCTCATAGCACTGGCTGCTGTTTCTGAGTAAAGGTGGCCAAAGTTGCACTTCTAAGTGTGTATTTAGCCATCTAGATAAATGATTGCTTTTGTTTTATTTTTTTTTGAAAGCACTGAACTATCAGCAGCCTGCATAGTCTTCACGGAGGGTTTTCTTCCCTAACTCAGGCCGTTATGAAGGATATATTTCAAAAGCAGCCCTCGTTGGCCTATATCTGCTCCCACCAAAAACAATGTCTCCTTGAGAGTTAACTCTGAAATGAGAATTAATCCAGAACTGGACCTTTAGCCACTTTTTGCAGGCCTATATTTTTTCAGGCTTTAGCTAGAAAACACAGCTGAACTCCCTGATGGTGGGACTGTGTACTTCAGCAGGTTTCTGCAGGTCATCTAGTCCCCCTTTATGCCAAAGAAGAAAGATAATCCCCTTTCAACTGTGATTCATCCCACATATTACAGACATTTGTCTTAGGAAAAGATGAATCATTTCCTGGAGGTGCTTCTCTCTCCCTCTCTCTCTCTGACTCTCCATTTAGG
The DNA here is from genome assembly GCA_013400035.1 of Rynchops niger. Taxonomy (NCBI): domain Eukaryota; kingdom Metazoa; phylum Chordata; class Aves; order Charadriiformes; family Laridae; genus Rynchops; species Rynchops niger. Next base: position 94,981 of record VXBH01007343.1, on the reverse strand, counting down.
AAACACAGAAAAAAATCTTAAGCAAGACTATAAATTGTAGATAGCTAAAATGGGGGAGATGAATCCCACTCTGCACTGAGAATCAATGGCTGCTGATTCATTGAATTCTAACTTTTAAATGCTGTCAGCATTTCTGTGTTGACAGCAAAACTCTTTCTGTTTGGGATTTTCTACTGGTAACTAGTTACAGCCACTTTTAACACAGATCTGAAAAAAACCCATTAAACTGGCCCACTGTGCTGTTAGCCTTATGGACATCTGTGGTGTGATTCAGTTGCTCAATCACAGCTACCTTCGTGTTTTAGGCACTGAGGGGTTTCACGTCTGGTGTCCAGATGCCACAATGAGTCCAGTCGCCCATAAAGTTGGCTTTATGTCTGGCAGCCCGAAGAGGATAACTCAAATACAAGCCTATAGTTGGATCAAGCACCTGGTAAAAAGCCTTCAAAGAAAAGGAAGCAGAGGCTGGAGAGGTGGCATGTCCTTCCCCAGGCTGGATAGCTCATGGGTGCTTCAGCCCTGCTTCTGTTTCGTGTTGTTGCCTCCCGCCTTCGTCAGTGTTGCTCCTCGGGGATTTGCCTTCTCACGGCCATTTGGTAAAATAAGATTATATTTACTGCTTACAGATTCAAAAGCAAAGTTCGTCTTGCTAGGAAGACTCATCCGCACTAATATTTAGCCAGTGGGAAGAGTAGTGCGAAACAAAGCAAACCATCCAAGTCATAAGTGTTTGGGCCTCACCTGAGGTGAAGAAACCTGAGCTTGCTCCCACCATGGGGTACGTCTCATCTGCACAGCTCCTGCCATCATGCAAAGGCAGCAGCTGAGGTCCTGGAAGCAGCGTTGTGCAGTGGTCTGGGCTGAGAAGCCTGCTAATTAGCCTGGCCTTTCAGCAGGATTAATTATCACTAAGCCGATACAGCACAAATGCTTTTGACTGCGGTACTAGCTTGGTTGGGACTTCTGCATGGTGGTGTACTGTGTATTGCAGTCAAGGCCGGAGTCAGCAAGGAAAATGTTTTGATGGTGATTGCGTAATTGTATGTGCTGACGACAGTGGCTAAACAACTGGAAATGGGTATGAAAATCATGTGTAACAGCTTGCTGAAAATAAACTACGCATCTCTGTGAAACTCTTCCTTGTTCAGCAAGCGTGATTGTACTCTGTGGAGTATAACAGTGTCCCCTAAACACCTGAGAACCACTAGAATGGTTTATAAGCTGGTAGACCTTCATAACAAAGTACAGCACACCATCCAAAGATTATTGAGCCTTAATACAAAATCACAGAGTATCTTTAAGATACCTCATTATTACCTGGCTACCTGCCAAAGTTGAAGCCGTGATCTTGTCTCTATCCAGCTAAGCATAGGAATGTTTTAGAATTGGAGACACGCAAACACTAAAAAACCACGGGATTCTACAAGAAACTGACAGAAGTAATTTATTTTACTCCAGTACTGGTCATTTCTCAGCCACAAAATGCAATACAGAAATGTTAATCATTCTGGTGTTGCTCAGTGTGCCTAAATTTTCTGATGTGATCACCTGGAATAGAGCTGGTGCCCTTCCAAATGATATTTTCTCTACAGGTGGGACAGCAGGAAAGGATGGCTGATCAGAAAAGCCCAGCTATCCATTTAATTTCTAATCCTATCTCCAAAAGAAAGTTAGAAGAAATCATTCCTGAAAGTTGCAGCTGGGAGTTTAACAGCTCCCAACATGAAAGATCTCTTCCTAGTTCATAGAATCATAAAATCATAGAATTGTCAGGGTTGGAAGGGACCTTAAAGATCATCTAGTTCCAACCCCCCTGCCATGGGCAGGGACACCTCCCACCAGACCAGGTTACTCAGAACCCCATCCAGCCTGGCCTTATAAACTTCCAGGGATGGGGCTTCCACCACCTCTCTGGGCAACCTGTTCCAGTGTCTCACCACCCTCATGGTGAAGAACTTCTTCCTAATGTCCAGTCTGAATCATCCCATCTCTAGTTTTGATCCATTCCCTCTAGTCTTACCATTACCCGACATCCTAAAAAGTCCCTCACCAGCTTTCCTGTAGGCCCCCTTAAGATACTGGTAGGCCACTAGAAGGTCTCCTCGGAGCCTTCTTTTCTCCAGACTGAACAACCCCAACTCTCTCAGTCTGTCCTCATAGGAGAGGTGCTCCAGCCCTCTGATCATCCTCATGGTCCTTCTCTGGACACGTTCCAGCACCTCAATATCTCTCTTGTGGTAGGGGCTCCAGAACTGGAC
>VXBH01007343.1:69285-91023 GCA_013400035.1 Rynchops niger | reverse complement strand
AGACCCCTACTGTAACATCACCTTCCGCTGTTTTCCCTTTAATCTTAACCCATACAGTCTCAACAAACTCCTCATCCTTCCCCATGTGGAACTCCATCGATTCTAGCTGGTTCCCATGCATGTATGTTAGTGACACTAATTATATCATATGGGATGATGAACCTAATTTGAGTTTTGTTTTTTTCCTAGAACTCTTCCTTATTTAGTGGCTGATGTGCACTGAAAGGTCAATGTTTGGACTTGATGATCTTAAAGGTCTCTTCCAATCAAGATGATTCTGTGATTCTGTGATTCTATAAGATCAATCAAAAACCAAGATGTAACTACAAAACCCTCCCTGTGGCTATTTTTGCAGTGAGGGTATTCATGTGCTCAGGTTACTTGAATTCACTGTTATAGTCCTGCAGGTAGGTGAATCTAATATTTTGCAGTGATTGTGGGGTTTTCTGGCCATAGCCATACAGTCAGTTTTCTGGTCATATCCATATTCCTGACTGTCATGAACATACCAAAAGAGTCTCTGCTCTAAAGCCAGCTCATGTCCCACCAGTGCTGGTGGGATGATGCATAACTGTCTACAGGGACTGGCAGCTAATCTTCAGCGGAAACCTTAAGAAATCTCCCAGGATTTATTCTAATGTTCCACATCTGACACCAAAATAAGTAACCTGGTGCAAAACAACAGTGATGTAGAACTCTGTCTAGTTTCTTAGCTGGCAAACACATGTATTTGCTACATGCCAGTTTGAGGAGCATTTTTGTAGTCAGACTTTGTGCACCATTTTCCTTTTGAATACTAGTAAAGGTCACATTGGTCTTGGCTACTCATTTGTTTCCTTTCTCTCATTGAATTTTTAACAATAACAGGCGTTCGTCCAAAGCTCTGGGCTCCTCTACATTGCATTAAAATTCACAATGTCATTTGCTTTCAGTAAATATATTGAAATGGGCTGCCTTCAAAACCATAAATGACTCACCATACAATCAATCTTAATTGCAGGACTTTGAATTTCTCCTCTACATGTTGTCCTCTAGTGCCCAGAAGGAACACATGATGTAACTAACCAAAAACTGGTTGGGGAAAAGAAATTACGTGTGATCATTTTTATTCTCTAAGGAAAACTTGGTAAGTTAAATACAGAACCAGTTTTAGCTGGAAAGTGAGACAGATACATGTAAATTTTATGTTACCACTCAGAGCTCTGAGAGTTACTGCACTTAAGAAAACTCATCTCTCTAATCAATTATTACGTTTCAAAACGGAACATGTGCTTCTCTCTTACTAATTTCCCATAAACCTCCCCACGATATTAAACATACATATTCACATGTTAAAAGCCTGCTTGTTAAAACACTACATGGTCAAAGCTTCCAATCAGGCAGAAATGATCAAGGCATCCTCTTACAGCATATAAAGAGTTACGCTAAGGAAATGAATTAAAAGAAATTGCTAACTAGAAGTTATCCAAAAGATTTTTTAATTANAAAAAAAAAAGAAGAGAGAAAATATGAATCTGATTAGTCCTGATAGATAACAGTGAAACTACTGCCTTCCCCCTGTGCTCTTGGTAAGGTCAGGCATAGGTTTATCACTAAATCATGGATATGAGAGGTAGAAGACATCTATTAGGAAATCCTGGTTTCTCTTTTATAACTGTAGAATTGTTCCCTCCAACATAGTTTCTGAGGCTCTGTCCGGTCAAGCATTTAATGTCTCAAAACAGCGAGGCTCCAGTCACTTCCCTTGAGAGATGATTTTATTACCTAATAGATCTCAGTGTGAGGGACTGAGTTCCAAACTAAATTTTACTTTTCGTGTTGCTGGAGAGCTACTCTGTCTCGGGAATGACTGCCTTAAACCCTTTGCCCTTTGTCTTGTGATAAATCCGCCCTGTGTTCCTACACCTTTGAACCAAGTGTTCGGCTCCCAGTTTACTGACTTTGCTACTTGAATCCACACACTTGTCCTCCAGGCTGATTTAAATTACTATCAACTATATTTAACCTACTGGTGCTTGATGGGTATGTTCAGTGGAATGGTTAAATTCCCAATAGTCAACACAGTTCTACAGTAAAGCTTGTAAGAAATCAGCAACAAATATTGTTAAAGATGAAGAAATAGGGGAGATTGTATCTATAGATCCCAGCTGTAGATATTCCCGAGGATAAAATAAACAAGAGCAATACATATCAGCTTTCCCTCTGCCTTTTTCATACGTTACCTGTCTTCTTTGGGTCTCATCCAAAGACCTCTGAACTAAATGGAAAACTTTCACTGACTTCACCAAGCTTTGGGTCAACCCCTCAAGGGCAGCAATTGTGCCTTCCCAAAGTGTGCAGACATGATTCAGGGAGATACTAAAGCACACAACTGCCTTCAGTATTGGAGTTATCTCAGGGCCTTCGGTGAGATTTTTCACACACTAAATAAGAATGTGCTTAACCACCCTGCTGGTTCTTCGTGTTTAATCCAGAGTGGGCCCTATGGAATGCTAAATGTTGTATTTTTAATACTATGGATTTCATCTATATCAGATGTGTTGAAGCTAAATTTTATATGACAATAATTCAAAACGCAAACCAATTACTCTGCTGGTATGGTCTTGTGTATTTACACTGCTCAAAAATCTGTCCCTTGACTTTGTAACAGCTTGCTAATATGTGTTTCTTTCACTAACCTGTCTCAGAACATCATAACAAAAAGCGAAATCAAATAGAAATATAAACTTCATAACCTATGATATATGTGGAGTAAATCCAGTGAAAACATTTTTTGATAGAACAATTTTATGTTTAAAATGAAGGCTCATTGAAACTGGAATATTTTGTAGGAACATGACTATTTCGGTGCCATTTTCTATGGGAAAAATGTCTCATCAAATGTCTCATTTTCTTATTTGTGCCACTAATGTAGAAATGATTTGTTTTGACAAAACAAAAAATACATTTTTGAGTTTACTATATTGTTTTGTTTTGACTTATAGCAACTACTGATTTCATCATGTAGTGTAATATATAGTGTACTATATTCAATATTTCATTACAGTGCTTTTCAACACCATAACAGTGAAGCATTTTTACTTTTCCAAAATAGTACATCAACATTCACCCATGAGGATTTTCAACATTTCTGTTCTCTGAAAATTTCTCTTTAAAAGTTTCAAATTTTTCCTCCAGTTCAGCCTGCAAATATGATTTCGGCATGTTCATAGCACTCACAAAAGTTTGAATTTCTGGACAGTGGTAGTACCAACTCAATTCTGTGTATTTGTTGGTCAAAACAGCCACAGATAAAGCCAATTACAGGCAAATTTGTGTACATTAGGTTCAGATTCTCAGCTACGTCCAGTTGCAATCTGACCCATTGCCATCCTTTGCCATGCATATCTTCCTGACTGACTCTGAATTTGAAATTTCAATCACAAGTTAAACTTTCACGAAAACAAGATGAATTTTAGGAAAAAAATGCTAAGTCAGCAAGATTACATTTTACACATAGATATGAATAATTATAGTAAGCTACAGGCGGAGGAGAATCCAACTACCTGGAGTTTCTGGCTGGGGACCACCTGCTCCTCATCCCGTACCGATTGCTCACCCCAAAACCTGGTGGTTGAAGCGCTAGAGTCATTAGAAATCCTGCTCCGGGATTCTACATTGTAGTGCATGGTAGTGAGCCACACATGGCCACGTTTTGTTTATGACAGATGGCTCTTCCCAAAAATATGATGTGCGAGATTGTGCTGACTTGGACAGTTCTGCATAAACTGTGGGGGATTGACAGGGTGTAATATACTTTCTTCTGTTTACTTAAAGTCTAGAAGAGAATGGGCCAAACCCAGCAAAGAACAGCCTGTTTCAAAGATATTACGGCTGGAAAATGTTGTTTCTCACAGAGATCATCTCTCTATAATAAGCTTCAGGGTGATCCTGTATGGTGGGGGAAAACTATGCAGATTGGGAAAAGAGTCAATCACATGATTTTCATTTGTGTGTTATCACGGAAATGTTTGTGAGAGGAAAAGGGAACTTCTGCTCATCTCCACAGCTCAGCACAAAGCCAGCCTAGCTAGCAACAAGCTACCTCGTGGCCTCGAAACTACTCGTGGGAGCCATGTGAAATTCACATGTAAGAAGAAGAATTCGTCAGTGATGAACAGGCACCCTTGGAGAGGCTGAGCTGATGGACAATTTGCAAAAGTCAGATGGGAACTGGACCAAACAAAACACACAGGCAACCTCGCTTGAATGACAGCTTGGAAGAGCTGAGCTGAATTTCCCAGCAAGCTGGGAAGCTGTAGCTCAAACATGAGATTTGCTCTACCTTTGTTTTTTTTTCTAAACTTCATTGAATGTTTGCTAAATGGAGAATGCATGAGTAATGTGGGGTTAACCAAAACTCTTTTCCTAAAGTCTGAGGATTATAATTCATCCTGAGATAGTGTGGATATTCTTATGTCCCTCAATCAGTATAGATTAGTACAGGTCTGGCGAGGTTAATGTGGCTGAACTGATTTGTGCCAGCCAAAGATCAAGTTCTGTTTTAAATGTTTTACTGAAAAAGGAGAAATTAATTGTGTTGCCCCAGATTTGTCCAGATGTTCTGGACTGGAACCTGCTACTGAAATGGGATCTCTCATCTCCTTTGGTTTTCAGATTACACAGCAGACAGACAGAACACAGAGGGCATTTTGGTTGTGGCTTCTATTTTTGTCACTTCCCCTGGACTGTGTAAACCTCCCATGACTAAAATGTCTTTCTTTGGCACGGGGGAATCAAGTCTATTGGGATGATATAACTAGAGTTGCGTGGGAAGCATTTTTTCCATAGACTAAGAAACTGATATTAAAAAAACCCACTCATTACATTCCAAGTTGAGATCTTTGGAAAAGTTCATGGGAAATAGGAGAGACCTGTCCTCAAAACAGCCGGTTACCTCACTCTTTGGTTAAAATATGGGACTTCACAGCATTTCAAAGCCCACAGTCCTGGGTGCTTGGGAGGAGCCTTCTTTTCTGTAGCTGTCCCATTGATTGGAAATCCCTTTCGAGAAAAAAAATAAACATTAAACCATATGTGCTTCTCTGAACAATTTTGTTTCTATCAAACTAAGAGCTGTTGATGACAAAACATTTTGTCCTAAAAATTCATCTGATGATAAGAATTCACTAAGTAAAGTTTGCCTAACCTTTTTGGAGCCCGTGACTGAAAAGCCATGGCTTTAAAGCAGCTGAAATCTGCCTGCTTAAAGAGCACGAGGCCTTTCCCTCTGCAATTAGTATGGCTGAGCTCTGCATGGAAAAGCACTTTCAAATTTCCTTGCTGGTCTCACCAGGTTTTTCTCTCAGACTGTGTAATCCCATGATTACATGGTGATGTTGATGCAACGTGACATGGTATGTCAGAGGAGTTTCTAACAACTTATTTTGTAGCAGTGAAGGCAAAACACAGTAGCTTGCATGCTTAAACTGAAGGAGAATTAAGTAAATGAAGGAAATCTGATAATCTGTATTGAAGTCTATTCATGGGTAAATGGCAGCCTTTCCTGGAAGTTTAAACTAGGGCTGTTATGCACAAAATGCTTGACAATCTGGCGGTCTACTCAATAGATATTTCTGCCGGTCCCTTCAGTAAATATCTGTATTTAGCAATATTTCAGGAAGATGCTTGACTGATTGACGAAAGGTCCTCCAGTATCAACCTCGTGTATGGGCTCACAGATCAAATCCGTAAGCTGGTTATGAGAAATCCTTGGACATCTCCTCAGCCAGGGCTCAGACTCCTGTTGGCCTTTTCATGCACCTCTCAGAAGCAATTGACTTTTGATCACAAATGGTACGAGTGGGTATGTTGGTTTCGGAGACACTATTTATGTCTCTGCTGATACAGTCTCTCCTCAAAAAGGAAAATATGCCCTCCTCCCCACCTTGAAATTTCAAAACTTTGCTAAATATTTTACCCTTCAGTCAAGAAAATACCTGTTTCTCTCTTTGTATGGGAATACAATTTATCCAGAATCCTATTAGGAAAATAAAAAGCATCCCTANCTGTCTGAACATAACAAAAAACTTCTTTCCTTTGAGGGTGGCAGAGCACTGGAAGTGGCTGCCCAGAGAGGTGTTGGAGTCTCTTTCTCTGAAGGTATTCAAAACCCACCTGGTCATGTTCCTGTCCAACCTGCTCTGTGTGACCCTGCTCTGGCAGGGGGTTGGACTAGGTGATCTCCAAATGTTCCTTCCAGCCCCTGCCAGTCTGGGATTCTGTGATTGCATAAGAATAACCCCCTCCCCAACCTTGCTAAGAGAAATATTAAATTGATACAAGGCACAACTAAAGATCAGGGAATATTCTGAATGTTGTACAACTTCACCGATCCACAGATGAACATCTCTGAATGCCAGCTTATTGCAGAAGGAGTGCTGAATCCAGATGTGAAGAATGGCTTTTGTGAAATGTCAGTTGGTAATAACACAGTGTGGTGTATCAGGGAGCGCTGGAAAAGAGGTAAAAACCTACTGAGGTAGAGTAGCACAGATGCAGTTGTGCAAAATTTATCATGAGAACCTAAAATCCTTAAAGAGGTTTCATTTTAAACTCCTTTGCAAAAAATATAAGGCCGGGCTATTCAAACTACAGGGTTTTGATCCAGATCAAGTGGGTTTTTTTGGGAGTAGACTTCTCGCTGTTCTCTCAAGAAGCAATGGTGATATGGTACCTTGGCTCAGTGTCATAAAGATGTATGGAAGACTTGGCATGAGCTGGCATGCTCTTACACCTCCCAGAGGTGAAATGCTTTCCACTGAGTGGATACTTTGGTAATTGAAGACCTCTAATTGCAAAAGCCATTTGAGTGTCTCCAACTACGAAATCATGATGGTTATTTTTCACCTATTTCCTAAAAGTGCTCCACTGCAAACAGATATAACAGGACAATACTTAAGAGCCAGTGTTTGGCTCTTGTAGGTATGAATTATCTTAAGTGAGGTCACCCAAACTTATTTTTCTAAAGCCATTCAAATAGGTGGCAATAAAATTTCCAGATTTACCTAAACTTCTTTAAAAAATTCAGACAGAATTAATCTACTAGGAAACGACATCCTGATTTAGAACACTCAAAATGAAATGTAGCAGTCTGAGCTGTGATTTTTAGAAGTGTTAAATGTGTGTATGATTTTCAGATAAAATCAAGAGGAACAGGAGGGTGTTGTTTAGCCACGGTTTCACACCTTCATCTCCAGTGAATGCTCACTTTGCTGATCTAGTCTACACCAGTCTTGAAAGACAGCTGCTGCTCTCTGATGGTTCTTTGGAGCAGAAAGTGATGCACATTTTAGTCTTCACCCTGCACTGGCCAGAGGAACCCAACTCACCTTCAAGTTGTAATGGCCTGAGAGCACGCCACAAGTGAGCTGCGCTGCCATAAATGCCTGCGTGAGTGCCCTTTTGCTGAAAGTTAAAATGTCTCTTCACTTCCAGCACAGGCTCAGTGCATACATCTGGGTGAGTTACCCCTTCTCAGGTGAGGCCAAGGTGATATCTGCTGCAGTCATTTACAGCATATCCCTGTACCAAAGGCATAGCCAGCTCTGTAGCTCCCAGCTCCTTTTATAGCTAGTACATGTAACACTTGTAAGGCAGAATTCAACTGACCTGCTTTAGGTGCCTACCGCAGATAAGACGAATCATGTCCCAGAAGTGTTATTTCTTTCCAACACCTTTTTTGGGAGTCTAGAGAACTAGCTCAGATGTAGGCATCTATATCGTTGATGTCTAAAGTTAGGCAGGATTAGTCCATCCCAATGGAATTTAAGATATGACCCAGTAAGTCTGAGCCCACGCTGCCCTTGGCCACATGATTGTTAGACAAAAATAACAAGTGCAGTAGTCAAAGGCAATGCAGACAGACGGACGCAGTCTCCGCTTGGCTATTAACATAGCGAATCAACCTGTGGGACCAGCTGACTCTTTTCTGACAGCTCATAATGCAGCCAGGAACCCCGAAAGGCTTCATTATCAAATTAGAAAAAGCTTTGACATCTCAAGATGCTCCTGAGAAGGACTGTCTTTGTTGGCCACCAGACTGCTAATCCACAAAATCTGGTGAATAACTGGCTAGACATACTATTAGTATCTTTTATTAACTTGTCAAGGATTATTATTAGCTTAACAATAACAATTAGAGATGGATAAACCTGTTGATAGTCAAATTTGGAATTTGTTCTACAGCTTCTGCAATGCCCCCAGCTTAAGCACTGCCTTAAGCAGACTGTGAAAATCCATCCCCCTATTTTTATAAGAAACGTGGGTTTTCTTTCCCCAGAAAGTTAGTGATATTCACCTTGAATTAGCCCAGAGAGAAGCAGGACATTGGTTATTAGGCAAGACACGTTAATGCCTACATGAATAGTGACCACTCCCGTATTGTGGATGCTGTTGCACATACTGATCCAGTAAGAAAGGTAAAAAAAGATGGAGAAAGTATCCGGTTGTCGTGAAGACATTCCTAAGGAAGAAGGACCACAGCCGAAGAAGAGCTCTATCTCTGTTATAAATTTGATTTTTCCCTTTATTTTGCTGGAGCTGGCGTGTGACATACACTCAGCTTTATCTTAATTTCCCTGCAAATGTCTTCTTGTCTCTTTGGCTATGAATTGTTATTTTCTGCCGCAATCAGATGTCACCACCTCCAAACGTATCTCTGAAGAAAATATTTTTGTTCATAATAAAAGAGAGTGATAGAAGGAGAAAACGAGGAGACTTTCAAAAAGATATAAAGAAGTTAGTGACATGATTGTAGACTCTTGAACCTAAAAAGGGAATACAACATCCGCTGAGTAATGTGATGTTTCTCTGTTGCTGAAATGACTTTTCACCAATGTAGGAATTTCAGCTGGTTTCAGTCAGGGACTGAGGAAGTGCATGCTCTAGTTACCCCAGAAGGTGTCTTTCTGCAGTACGTTTAACCTCAGACTTGCCTTACTGGAACGCTCATCCCCCTGCATGCTGCACAGGTGGTGGTGAGGAGCCTGCCCTGAAAAGGTGAAAGGTTTTCACTCCTCTCTCTCTTGTCACTTAGACGGAACTGATCTGAAATAAGGTGTCTCCAGGTAAATGCCTTCAGATCCCTGGGGAAAGGAGATCACCACACCCAGACCCCTCCTGAGCAGGCTACTGGGAGAGAGGGGACCAGGAGCAGATGTTGATGCTGTTTTGTGAGTTTGGCTCTTTGTTTTCTGAGCTTCTGGTAGAGACGTCTGAAAACAGAGCCTGGCTGAAACAGCATCTCTGGGGGATTTCTCTGTTTTGTTGAGAAAAAGTGAGAAGCTTTATTTTGTTTCTAGCTCCGCTACTTTTATTTTGTGCTTTCTGCTTTTCCGGCCAAACTGAAGAGTTAATTCTTTGTCTGGCCCAAGTGATATCCACAGAATGGAGGAAAAGAAGATAAAGGAAAGGGAGAATAAAAGAGAGAGAAAAAATTGTACTCCTAGGGAAGAATTTTCCGTGGAGAGTCTCATTATGGGTTTATGCTGATGGATACAGACAGCCTGAATCTTCCTTTCATGATCAGCCCCAGACCTGAAAGGTGGTTTGGTTCAGAGAAATGCTTGCTTGGGTCTGGGGGCCATCCCGTCACACATTAGGCCACAGCTAATCTTGCGCCCTCAAACCTATTTTAAATGCATCTGGAATTCCAGTTAAATGGGGAGATGGCATTAGAGCCTTATTTGGGTTCTTGACTCTCCTGGCTCAGGTGGTCGTAGGGCACCTTTTCTGTGTGTGCTCAAGGGCAAAATATCCTTTCTTTGCAGAGGAGGATGATTCATCTGAAACCACGGTAAAGTCACAGACATTCCTGTCAGCTGAGCTTTTCCCTAAAATCTGTGGAGATAGATTTTGGGGGAAAATAAAATGATATTTCAGTAAGGAGCAGCCATTTAAACCTCACTCTTTTCCCATCATCCTGAGCATCAGCTTCACAGAAAAACAGATCCCAGGTAAATTTTAACCAAATCACACTCTTGAGTGCTGTCTTTTTGAATGCAACTCATAAATGTGACCGTCAATACCGAAGACTTGACACTTGAGACACTGTCTTCATTTGACACTGCCTTCGTCCGACGGATGTTTGGCCTGTTGGAGAGAACAGAGCTACTGGTCTTGTTAGGATCTTGATTAACAACCAGCTTTAATGCACGGCCAAGCTGCCTTGTAGCATGGCAATCATTCCATGCCTCTGTACTTACTACATGACCCTCACAATAAAAACACTGCTAACTGCCGAGAGCAGCTAAAAAAGAAATAACCTTGAAATGGGAGAGCTGAGACTGTGGCATGGGATTTTACCACCATTTTGCTAATGAGTCTCCCTCAAACTAGTTGCCGTCTGCTATTCAGCAGGTTTGAAACCTGCTAACTCAGAATCCAAATCGTGGCAAGGCTTAAAACCCATGGTGGGGCTGGATAATCAGTCTGAATACCATTTCCTAAAGGTTTATCTTGCTTTGGNTTGACTGCTGCAGCGAAAATAAGTTACTCTGCTCCTAGGAGACTGGTTAGAAGCAAACGAAGAATAAATGTGTGGTTGCGTGTTGGTGTGTACGCTATGGACAGTGTGTATCACGGAGCCAGGACTCCCTCCTCATAAGGGCAACAAAGCTTGGAAAAAACACCTAAAATAATCTTCCTCCTCCATGCTGCACACCCTTTGTCTACAATCAGAGCTAAGCTTCTTGTCCTGGCTTCAGTGCTCTGCCTCTCCCTGGGAACCACCATAATCCTGTCAACTCTCGATGCGGTTCAAATAAAACACATACTGACCCGGGCTTTACTTTGCACAGACACCTATAAACTCTGATGACGACGCAAAAATGCCCGGGAAACCTGTAATGACTCTCAGAATTTAGTAATCTGGGCTTTCTGCTCTTCTGAGAGATGGCCTCTCCAGCGGCGTACGTGTGGGCACTGGCTCAGCTCTGAGTCGGGTGGAAGAGATCCAGCGACTGAATCACCAGCACCAGCATCTGCCATCTACCTACTCATGAAGTTTACCCAGGCTTAGCTGGGGAGGTCTGCCAGTTACCTCCCCCAGCACAGCAGAGCTGTCAGAGCGCTCCTAAGAGATCATCCTCTCGCCCCTGGGAAAATAACTTCCCAGTCTAAAACACTGGAATAACGGTTGAAACCGTCGGCATGCTCCAGAAGCAGCAGTTTCCTTTTCAGTTCTCATGCACTGTTGAGAATTAAGCCCTTTAAGCTTTTGTTTCTTTGTTAAACACAGGATGGACTATTATATTCTTCTCTGGAGACGCTTTTACTTAGAGTTACAGATTGTGGAGAGATACTGTACTACAAACCAACTGTGAAAACTTATTGTCCCTATCTCCCAGCAATAAATGAATTCCATAAATTGCAATTAATGATGCAACTGGGGAGTCTAGTTAAATGAGTGGCAGTCCTCCAAGTATGTTGGCTTTTACTTTAAGACAGGGCAGAGGTGTTCTATATCTTGGCAGTGCTTGTATGCCTTCTTGTGCCAAGAAAGGCCCACTGAAGCTGGAGAGACATTGCCTACCAGAAATCTGCAATGGCTTAGCATGGCAAACTATTGTATATTTTCCAAGAGCTCTGATCAATATCCATTAAATTAGACCTGAGAGACAGGGGTAGTGTTAGTCGTCAAGAGCTAGCACAGTCCTAAATTGTGCCTGTACTGGGTGCAAATTTAAATTTAAAACTGCTGCTAACTTGCTTTACACAGCTTATCTTTGCAGAATTCGAAGTTGGGTTGGTGCAAGAAATAAGGGCACTTTTCTGTTCCACAGTTCACAACAAGTTTATTGCCAGAAAGGAAGTCTAGGACAGTCTGTCTTTCACTCCTCATTTAACATTGCCGTATGCAGCTCATTTTGTCCTGATTATGTGACAGCGAAAGCCCCGCATGAGTTATTATGCTAAAAAGTCATGGCAAAAGCCCCCCAAAATCCTTATTAAATTGGCAGTGTCTCAGTCCTGTAGCTCTCCTAGGCGAGCAAAAAATATTTTCAAAACATGAAAGAGATGTCATCGGTTTAACTAAGTCTGCCTGAGTTTGCTGAGAGTCTGAAACGGTAGCTCTGCGCTGCTGTCTCAGTCATTCATTTCAATAAATGCCATCAGATTTGCACTGAAAAGTTAAAAGTTGATGAAGAGAGGACACATATATTACACTAATGTATCTAGAAACTACACAGAGTTTCCTTGTTTCTAACGGTGATGTCAGGAGATGGTAGTTTCAGAGTCCAAATGGAAAAATTTGGCTATGAAGGTCTAGGAAATTTCACATAAATAATTATGATTTCACATGAAATGCTGTATCTATTTTCCCAGCTAAGCTATTTCTGAAGGATACAAGAAAAGACAGATGGTGTAAGGAAAGAAGAACTTGTTTCAAAAAATAAGTGAAATCAACTAATGCACATGTGTGTGTATGTTATTAGTGCTGAAAAAAAAAATTTACCCCCAAAAATATAAATTCATTTGCAAAAAAATGAAGATGTCCAAGCAGATCCTTATCTATCCAACCCAGACCACATTTTTCCAACTCTAAGAATGAAAAATAACAGTATTTTTCCTGGAAATGTACAAATCTGGACCTCGCCACCCCCCTTGTTTTTCGTTTATTTCACCAAAATCAAAACCACCTTATTGCTGTGCCCACCATGAACAAAGTCAGGGAGCTACTTGTTACACACAGGGTCTGTCCATCCAAGCTGTGCAACCAAACTCTTTACCAAAATGCCTTTTCAGGTCAGGGTTTTTGTTTTTTTTTTTGAGGTGTTTTGACTGGTGCTCAACTAGGCAGAAATGTCAACCTGAATTTGGAAAATACCTCACCTGCTTAAGTTTATAATTCTTTATATATCACTTACCAGTTTTGTAACTGAATGGGTTCCCTGGGGGGGTGAGGGCTGTATTGCGCCGCTGGGGCTGTGAGCACTCGCTGCAGGTGAGGACCTGACTCCTTCCAACAGCTGCTGCCATTATGTACTCAAATATCACAGCAGCCTTTATGCTGCTTTGTTTGCACATTTTTGGTATTAAACTATAAAAAAAACTCCACCCAGCTGTGTTTGTCTTTCTATTTTTTTTTTTAATGTTTCCTTTCCTGCAGTTTTCTCCTCGAAGTATTTGCCACCTTTCTTTTTTTTTTCTAGTGCGTGTATCCTTCTGTTTCGTTTATGTGCACAGCACAGTTCCGCTTTCTCTTGACCTTTTTTCCCCTTCTCTCTTCTCCTGCTGCTTTTTCTGCCCTTGCCTCCTCTTCCTCCCTTTTTCTGCTCACCACCCTGTGACCATCACCAGGCCTATCAATCACCACCACCGAAGCACAGGATGCACCATGGATATAGGCACAGAGGACAAGAGGAGCAGTGATGGGTCTTGGGGAAGACTTGCTGGCCAGTATCCAACCTCCGGGTAAACAGTGAACTTGCTGTAAAAAATACTTCCCGCCTGCAGGCTCCTGCAGGAGGATGCTCACTGCTAGTTGGCTTTTTTAACATGGGTGTATCGTGTTTGCTGTATGGGCAAAGCTCTCCAGAAGGCCATGAGGGGTCCCATGGACAGATACAGTCCAAGGCTTGCTTCCTTAGTGTCATGTCCGTGGGGACAATTCGGTGTCGACCAAGCCTGGAGGAGCAGTGCAGAAGTCCACGGAGAGGTTTTCCATTTGTAGGGAGGGGAGGAAAGCATCAGGGAAGCTGAGCGAAGGGGTGGGGAGGATGGTGAGCTGAGCCTCCAGGACAGCATTTCTCTTGCTTCCTTTCACAGTATGCCTGGCCGTGGTTAAATGAGAAGCACAGGAAAAAGCGTGTTTCAGAAACGGCCCATGCGATGGCTGCGCTCAGGAGCTTGGCTTCCTTTTATTTCTTGGGTTGTGTGCGTATGCAGAGCTGGAATCGCTGCCACAGGCTGAGTGGGGCCAGATCATGGAGAACATCCAGCTTGGGGTGAGACTGTAGTTTGCGTCTTCCTTTTGCAGTCCACTTTCATTAATTGTTTCTGAACTGAAGCATTTTCCAAGTGAAAACGGGCCCCCAGCTGCCTGAAAAACTTGGCTGGACTGGGTAGGAAGGTGGAGGGGAGAAGCAGTTGCTTTTGATGTCTTCCTTGCAGTACTTCTCAAGTGGCTAAATTTCAACAAGTTGTCTCCTTTCTTGGACCGCTGGCCACTGTTCCCAGTAGAAGTGGGGAAATGTGCAGGGTTTTTTTTGGGCTACAGAGTGCCGACACTTCCCATGGCACAGGATTTATGAAATAGCACAGAGCATTCAGAGGAGACAAAGATGTTTCTTGCAGAAAGAGCAAGGATGGGACTGGAGTGCCTGCTGCCTGATATGAAAGATATAGCAAAGCTAATTGTACTTTCTGGAACCCGGATAGGCTGAAACTCTAATGAAGGTGGTACTTTTGAGACCTGTGGGTTTCCATTTGTGTGTTTTGCTTATGTCTCCTAAGTCACAAATGACTTGCATAGACCAGGAAAACATCAACTAGAGGTCAGTGACCTTTCTGACGGATCAGCAAAGGTCTTCTTTAGGCGACGGTAGCAAAACTCCTGCTTCCTCAAATTCAATGGGTATTGTTTGAACCATACAGCCATTGTTAAAAAATGAACAAGGGCTCTCACAGGTTCAGAAGACAAGTCTGCACTGTGGGCAAAAGTGGGATGGTGCCTTGTGTGGGAATAGTGGGATTGGCTCCATGTTGAAGACCACCACAGTTTGGCTGACTCCGCATGAATTGACTGCTTAGAGGTTGACCCAGTATTTTGGGCAAAGGCTGAGCTGGCTGTCTGCTCTGTTGTTGTTACTCAAATGAACTAATTTGAAGCAGTGAGTACATTTATATGAACTGCAATTACAGCTCATTTGCAGTGCAGTCATGCAAAGAGTTACCTGCGTTGGTCAGGGCTGCAACTTCTGAGATGTAACAGTGACGTGAAGCAGACATAAACTCACTGGGGGGAACCAACTTTGGGCATCGCCAAAGTAGCGCACCTATGAGTCTGAACTGACAGGTTCGGAACACTCCGCTTGCCAATGTCAAGTCCCTCTACCGAGCAGTGAGAACAAGGATTCTTTAAGGACAAAATTTCTACATAGAGACCGGAAAATATTTTAGGAGGGAACTGGGATATTTACACTGTAGAAAGAGGAAAGCACATGACCGAGAGCACCTTGAAAAATTAACTGTCTCAAAAGGTGGATCATATTTTAAGGCACCCTAATATTTCCAAAATTTCAGTATACGAAATTTGAAGCAGACTAAAGTTGGCACGAAAGAAGCAATACTTACACTGTTTTAGAGCCTGACTTTGCGCATCCTATAGCCTCCAGCGTGACACAAAGGGCACAAAAATATAAAAATGAAATAAAGACTAGATGAGAAATTTATTTCTCAGATGATTAATGATGGGTGCCAAAACCTTCTTTCCTTTTAAAGACATATGAAATTGACGTCAACCAAATCTTATTATCTGAGATAACTGGGACAGTGGGTCGTGCTGGGAGAAAGCTTTCTCCACAGTGGTGCACCTGCTGGGTGGCTGCATAGAGAATTTCAACAGCCAACACTATCACCCTGACACCTTTCCCATGCAATAAATATACTACAGAATCACAGCCCTGGTTTCTTGAGCTGGATGCAAGAATCACTGGGTGAAATGTATGGTCTGCATTGTGCAGCAGGTCAGACTTAGATGATCTTCTGACCTTAAAACCCATGAATCATAGCACAGTGATGAACATTTCCCGCATAAAAAACAAGAGTCCAGAACCAGGAGAAAGACAGCTACGGAGCAGAATGAGATCGGGGAGGCTGTGTGGGAACTCAAGTTGTCTACTTTTAAAACCCATTTGCGCAAGGAAGGTAACGTGCAGCAAGACCAGGGGCGGGAGGATTTACAGCCCAGGATCTCCTGCGTGCTGCCTCAGTGCAGACGGTTGGTGCACACCAAATGGGCTGTAGCTACCTCTGCTGTCATAGAGAAGAAAGGCCAGGGCCTGGGAAAAGTTGGAGGTGCTTCAAGTACAATTTTTAAGTGCCTAAATCCAAAATCATGATGCTGATTCAGCTGTTATTTAGCACCACAGGCAGTTACATTGCAAGAGCACCTCAGGTTTTTATGCTTAATTTTTCCAGATGCCTGAAGTTTTTTCTCACTCACAATAAATTTCCAGAAATTGTCAATGACTTTGGTTTTCTCCCCTGAGAGCATAAGCCAATGGGCTTTCTCAGGTTACCACTGAGGCTGGGGGTTTTGACTTTTGCCGTTTATTTAAAACACCAGAAGGGAGACCCTTTGTTCATGCAACAGCACTCACGCACAAAGGGAGTATCCACACCCAACCCTTTCCCTCCATGAGGGTGTCAAATCCCTGTTTCTGACCTCTCAGGAAACTGGTGAAACCACTAGTTTGTAAAAGTGGTGTAGGAAAGAATTCAATATTCGTGGTCAGAAAGAACGAGGTTGGTTCAGCTCACTTCCAGCAGAGTACGAGAGGAGCTGGATCTGCTGTCAAGGGTTGAAGAAATTGGAGTTTAACATAAAAACCACTAGCAACAGCCAAGCAGAAGTGGAAGATTTAGGCAGATATTGTGTTACTGTTCATACAAACAGTATAGTCGCTCTTGGAAGGCAATAGGTTAGTGTTGGATCTCATCTCTATTCAAATCACAGTAAGTGGTCTTTTGTCTTCTAAAACAGATTTTCTTTTGTAAAGCCACAGAAAAATACAGAAAGACAGCAAATCAAAGACCCTATTTAAAGTAAGGATCATTAAAATACAATATTTGCTATTTAAGTTCGTCTGTGACAGTAAGCTGGTATCTATCTTCTCTGCTCTAAATACAGCATTTTTTTTCTGTTGAAGTCCAACAACAGCTGCTTTTTGCAAATAACAACGTACTTGTACAATAAACTAACCAAACCAAAACGTCAGCACCGAGCAGCTCTCAAAATTCTTATTTTATGAATGGTTCATAAGTCTTTCCCAGTCCTGATCAGATCCCAGAAATTCCCCCCAGAAGTCAATGGGAATATTTCCTTTAATAATCACAGGTCTTGAATCAAATGGGTCAGAAAAAAGACGTTGCTTGATGAAGTGAAGAATTAAAAAATGCAGTTTCTTCTGGATTTGTGTCTTGTTTTTCTTCCACGCCACGGGGATCACCTCAGCTGTCTGAGCTGGTCCTGTCGCCCAGGTGCTGCCGAGGGGATGCAATCCCCATGTGCATCCCCAATTCCTGCCCTTGTGGACACTCTCTGATCCTTCCTCTGAGTCTCAATTAGCGAGAAGCAGCACTTGTGGCTCTTAGACATGCATATGCTGATTAGTGACCAGTGGCCTCATGCATAAAGGCCAGCTGGCAGCTAAGACTGAACAGAAAAGATACCGATTTTCATGAAAAACACTGGAATTTAATATCTTCGAGACCTCTACCCTTCTGTCAAAGTTGATCAGTGGGTTTACAGGTTATTGAAAGAGACCGACAGATGGCTGGACAGGCACAAAGCATGATCACACAAGCCCTGTTTTCTCAGGCTAAAGACCGTGATTAACCTTTGAAAGAGAAAATTTGATGTACCTGGATAAATCTTATCTCTAGCGGTGATTTATAAGCAACTTACAGAATAACATCCAGCATGAGTTATGTACTGGTGATGCACATCTAGAAACTTTTCCAGCATTGCAAACTTCTAAACTTCTGTTTTTGATAGCATCCTCCTCCACACAGCAGCAAATTCAAGTCAGCTGAAGAGATAAGCAGCTTATCTATTTTTAAGTTGCTTTTCTTTCCTCTTTCCTGCAGCTACTTCATCAGTTAGAAAGCTCATGGAAAAAGGGCATTCCTAGAAGAGATTCACTAAGTGAGAAGGAAAGAGCAAAATGCAAACACAGCTGATCCTTAGTGAATTGAAACTTCCCCCAAATACCGTCACAAATAGATACACATACTTCCAGTTTTGCTTCTTAGGATTCTTCTTTTCTATTCATCATATGCTAATTATCATACCAGTCAGCCTGAAACATTTGATTTGGCCTTTTTTTTCTTTTGCTGCTTCTTGCTTGTAAATTTAAATCAGAGAAGAGGTAGGGTGAAATTATTAATGAAAATGTACCCACAGGTGTCTTTCCAAAGGAAAAGAGCAGAACTAGTGTACGAACCAGATCACACTTTCAGGTTTCAGGTTAACGCATTTACATTTAGCTCTGAACGCCGCTAATTTGCATGGGAGAGAGGATAAAAGCAGTAACAAACATCTCAGCTGGTTCTGAATTTCCCCCACAGTCAGAATTATGTATCTGCTGTTCCTTTCTGCACGTGTTTCTCTCAGGAAGCAGACAGCACGCTGTTCGCTTGCTGCTCTTGGTTCTTTTCAGTGGCATCCCAAGTCGTGCCCGGCAAAAGGAGGATTCCCCAATGAGCTGAGACGTGGTAGGTGGGAATTCTCCAAGCAGAAGCCTCTTGAGCTGAGCTACTGCTGAGAAAGAGGGACTTCATCAGCAGTAAAGGCCTGAAATGAGACGAGCTGTGGCCTCACAAGAGCTATTTAGCTCAGCTGAAGTTTGCTCCGACGAAGGCCCATTGTGACCACAGGGTGCTGGAGCAAGGAGGAGGAACCGTGGAGGAGATATCAGCAATGTCACAAGCAGTTGAGAGGGAACAAAGGAGGAAGGATGAGCTGTTTTTTTTTTTTTTTTCCCCTGTTGATGTGTATGTACGTGCCTGTCTTATCCTGCAGCTAGAGTAAATTAGTCTCAGTTGCTCAATAAATGGGAGGCATCACACAGCAGTAAATCTGGAAGATGGATGTGAACAGAGGAGGACACGCAAGAAGATCAGCTCAAAGCGGATGTGTTGCTTGAGGAAAAAAGGCCATTTTTTTTTTCCGCAGTCCGTGACAAGACGCAGCACAACAGCTAGGCTGATTTGCATGGCTGTCTTCAGTACATATAGCAATGAGGGTGGGTAGCTGTTAGATGCTCACTGCTCCCTGGGTGATGAAATGTGGGCTCACCAGTCTACCTGCAGTGCCTGGCTTTTGAAAGCTCAGCTTAGCAGGAAGGAGTCGACTATTTTTTTGGTCCGTCGCAGAGTTGTCCCTTAGCCCAGGATATACAGAGAAGAGTTCGTTGCCAGTGGTCTATTAGGCACGCTTTCTCCAATTTCCTGTTCAGATGGTTGTTCTTTACTCTCTGACCAAAAGATTTGCTTCGCTTTTTATCTGCTGCAATTTGCATCTGCTACAATTTGCTATTTATGACCAACCAAAACTTCTTGTCAAAAAAATATTTTTTCTTGAAGAGGCAAATTCACTGATCGGCTCCCCCAAACAAAGAATTGAGCAAATGAGAAGAAGACCACCTTTGATTGAGAAACTGAAAATGCCAACTGCGAATTCAACAGCTTTTTTTTTTTTTTTTTTTGCCATTCTTAGCTGAGTATTTCCACTTTTGAGCATTTTTCCCCCTCATTTTCAGCTGTAGAACAATGAGGAATCCTTGTCTATTAGTTCTTTTCCACTAAAACAAATTCTGACCAACACTTGTAAGCAACCTACAGCTTCAAACCCACCCAATTCTAATGTAATTTACGTAAGTCCTGTATCACCCAGACGGTCCTGACAATTCAATGAACTTTGTTATGCATTTCACCAGAATACTTATGAACCATATTGGGTATAGCAGAGCTGTTAATGAAACCGGAACAGTATAACTACAACATGCTCATCCTTGAAGATGCAGGCAGATGTGGGGAAGTGTACTCTATTTGTCTCATTGAAATACCATTGCAAATTGCCTCTGTGCTAAACTACATTTAAATAGGAAATAAAGGGAAAAAAAGTCTTCCTCGATAATGACAAGACAAGACTACCCATAAAAAAGAAATAGAGATGACATACCTCTTTGCCTGTGACATACATTTTTTACATGGCTTAGGGGCTTTGCTTCCTGCGAGTTTACATCGTCAACTGTCAGGGCTCTTCCATGCATGATTTATGTATGCATAATAAAGACATTGTGGTTGAGGAACTGATCTGTGATTTCCAACAGCTTTGAAACTAACGGTAATAAAATATACAGCATATGAATAATATAGGGTTTAGTTAAAAAACATCAAGTTTTGAAAAATGGGAGGCATATTTATTTTCCATTTCTTCATCTGCTCTTTTTTTTTTTTAAGACAAACTGAATGACAGCCATTAAGGGAGACAGGGCAAAGATTTCCAATCCAGGGGCCTGACTGCGCGCAGGGCGTTGCGTGTGCCCCCTCGCTCCTCTTGCGGATCCCGGGCGCCCTGTGAGAGAGCAGTTGGCAGCACAAACCCAGCGCAAGTCATCTCAGATGAGAGGATTTAGAGGAGGACAGACCGCGAAGCTCTTGGAGCCACAGTCATTTAAATAAGCTCTTCCTAAAGTTGGACGAGACTTCCGACACCACTCTTGCAGCAAGGTGTGTGTACTGGTAAGGCTGGCTGTGAGTGTTATTTGGTGGGAGTGTCGAGAGGCCAACAACAGAGATCACCACGGGCATGCTCATGCCATGCAGTAATGAGCAGTGCTGTGATGGCTCTCAGTCCAGTGAGTCTTGCTGAAATAGATCTCATCCAGCTCATTACCCTGCACGCATTCCTGCCTTCCACAGACAACAGCGCTAGGCTATAGGGCTGCAAAAGCACTGGAAGAGGCCGCATCCCTTCTGAAAACATCACCTATTCAGAGATTAGATGAAAAAGACCTTTTTATTTGATATTATAAAATCAATATACAGGAACTCAGTGATCTGGGCAGAATCATGTAGGAAATCTGTGCTAACCAGCCCCTAATTCCTGTGTTCTTGTCCACCCCGGTGAAATTATCCATTTTATACTGATAGAGCTTTCTCAGGTGCCTAGGGAAATTTTACTGGCGATGTGTTGCAGTCACATTTCAAAATTTGCCCCTGTTCGGGTTAATGAAATGAAATGGAGGATTAGACCGTGCTTAATGACAACAAGAACATGGCAAAGGTGCAAAACCCTTCAGGAGTTATCTCCAAATCTACATTAAAGTTCTCATTTGGCTCCATAAGAAGGGAAAGCAGACAGAGGTCCTTCATAGCCTCAGAACCTATTTTAATTATCCCCTCCCTGTATAATTATTAACGGGGGAGGAGACAACTGCCTGCAAGTGTAAATGCTAATGGGTTCCCCAGAGAGCACGAGTCCAGAACATCAAGGAACATATGGTGGGCTAACAGCCTCTCCAACACATTGCTGCTGGCTTGGAGGGGGGATGCCACAGCTGAGATGTTGATGACATTCCTCAATGGCTTGAAGACTAAACTGCATGTCTTTATAAAAGCACAGCTGTTCCTGCACTGAAACATTCAAGGGGAAAGAAAATTTTGTAGCTAAAACGTGGGCTTTTGACATAGTCAAGTGCTGTCAGAGCGAATAAGGAAGGGAAGTTAAAAAGGGGATTTGAAGGAAGTGGGAGCTGTGTCGTCACAAGCAACCCCAAGCAACGCTACAGGCTTGGGGCAGAGTGGCTGGAAAGCTGCCCGGCAGAAAAGGACCTGGGGGTGCTGGTGGACGGCCAGCTTAACATGAGCCAGCAGTGTGCCCAGGTGGCCAAGAAGGCCAACAGCATCCTGGATTGTATCAAAATAGCGTGGCCAGCAGGAGCAGGGAAGTGATGGTGCCTCTGTACT
>VXBH01007343.1:32492-54937 GCA_013400035.1 Rynchops niger | reverse complement strand
TTTTCAGCCTCCTTTGCTAAGAAGAAATGTAAAATCAATTTTGTTTTGTGGCTTTGTTTTTAATTAAATGGAAAATAGTGGCAAAACTGAGTATAGCATGAGTACTGAAGGTGAAGCAGACATGTGACACAACAGATCTGAATACATGGCCCGTTTACACCCATGCAATTTAGGATGAAAGGCACAGTCTTCACTGTCTAGCTGGGACCAGGCAATCAGTATGATTTAGATGGCTGGGACAGCAAAAAAGCAAGGTTCAAACCCATTGGGAGCCTTGAATTTCACGTCATGAGTCCTAGCAAGTGTGTCAGCTGGGTTGCTGGAGAGAGAAGTGATTAATATTTC
The DNA here is from genome assembly GCA_013400035.1 of Rynchops niger. Lineage (NCBI taxonomy): Eukaryota > Metazoa > Chordata > Aves > Charadriiformes > Laridae > Rynchops > Rynchops niger. The sequence goes on along the minus strand of VXBH01007343.1, from coordinate 54,592 downwards.
CAAAGCTTTCACAAGCTACTATCTATATAGAGGTCCAAAAGTGTCCACTTGCATAGATGGTGTAAAGTACTCAGTGCATTAGACTAAACACAAAGATCCATGTTGGGGGTTTCTTTAGTTACTGTTTTTAAAAAAGAATTAACTACTGTGTCTAGACCGTGAGTGTATACATGGGTAGCGTGTGTGAATCACAGTCACTTATTTCCCTGAATATGGCTAGACTTTGGTCAACCAATCCTACAAATGTAATTTCAACATACAATCAGTGGGATGAATCTTTTTCATTTAGCTGGAGAGCAGTATGACCAGAGATTTTACAGGGCATTGCAGCAGAACAACAGCAGCCTGTAGAAAACAGGGAAGATGGACAACTGAAAGTAATTTTGCTTCGAAATGCTGCTTTTGAATAACAAATTGTACAACTGGGAGTGTCAAAGTACCCTCTGAACAACACTTAGCCCTACCGGCCCTAAGAGGTGGGGAACTGTGGAGTCATTTTTTTTTTGTAGCAGGCCAAACATCGTCGTGATAACTGCTGGAACCAGAATCCGAGACTTCCAGCCCACCTCTGTACTTAATGAGCAGGTCATACTCAAGTAGCAGCACATTCATTTCAAGGCAACTTTCTCAATTTCGGTATTTGTCTGCTTCAAATGAAGATATTGTAGGGAAAGCATTGTGACATTTGACTTCTTCAGCGTGGAGGTGGCAACATTCCCTTTCCAAATGCAAGCTGAACATTACAGTTTAAGGGGTGGTAGTACTCTGTAGCTAAAACACAGGGATGGGGTAGATTTTCATGACTTTGTTCTGCCTGTTTCTGAACAAGATTTGTCCATCCTTCATCCACCTCTGTGCCAGGGCAAAAGCTCAAATCCCACAGTTGCAAACCCCATGTCAGTGCCTACACCACCAAGCCACGCAGAGAGGGTGAGGCATCGGCCCTTCCTTTGAAACGTCCTTTGAAATTCTTGCAGCCCCATAAGAGTTTTCAGCTGTGCTAAAGTTACTTCTGGTTCAAAAATGTTCTGACTGTCAAGAAATGTGTGAACAAATAGGCTTCAATTTACACGGTGTCATAAAAGGATGCTGACTTTCTCATGGACAAGACAATTCTAGTTTAAAAATGTGATATCAGAAATAGTTAGCTTTCCAACAGAAAGTGTTTCCAAGAAAGGGTTTTTGCTCCTGATAAAATCACTGTACAGTAAGTGACTCATAACTGTGTAATATTAATGGCTGGTTTCATAACACACTCTCATGTTACACTGGACTTCACAGAAGCAACACAATAAAACTCAGAAGCTGATCTCCTCTGTACTGCAGACTTCTGTCGACACAATTATACGGGTCAGAAGAGGCAAGAGGTGAGATCTCTGGCCAAAGAGCAGCATCAAGAAAAGTCTGATTGTAAAAAAAGGCACAGAAGCCAAAACACAGAGTTTTTACCAGATCACTGCTTTCACTTCAGGATGGATGGGGCAGAGGAGGAAATCTACACTTTTCCCTCCAAATAGCCTAACCTTTTGGTTTTGTCTTCTGTGTGTGTGGGGAGTCACTAAAGTATCTTGAGATTTTAAACACAAAATGTTTTCTGAATTAAAGCTTGATTTAGTTCTTCTGCCTTAAAAAGCAAATGCTCCAGTCCTTTAGACCACAGGAAACTTGCCAGCTGTGGAAATATTAAGGCTTTTACTGTAGGCAAGTGAGCTGTTCTGACTCCATCTGCTAAAATGGTAAATTTTCACATAAGCTTGTTTTGACTGATACCCAATCCTGGGTACTTTGTAAGGCAGTTACACAGGCAGGCCTGGTAAAAAATACCCAGCTCTTGCCAAATCGGGAAGACGATCAGTTTGTTAGAGGAAAGGGACAGGATGGGTCTTCATGGCTTCAATGGAAAGAGACAAAGTTTGTAAACCACTGCCTTCTTTAGTTAAAAGAAGGGTTATAAAAGACAAGAAGATATTGTAGCTTTTCTGGTCATCATGGGAAAATGGGTGAAGTGACTAAGGGAAGGCATATACATCCTGAGGAAACACTTTTGATTGATAGACTACTAATGTTCTGCAAGTCAACGTTCAGTTGATTTTATAAATCTTGCCATTCCTGTTTTCACCTCTTGTAGCTAGTAAGTGCTGGGAAATCTTAGTACATCAAAACTTTAGGAAACATAGAAATCTCACTTTGAAGCCACTCCTTTCTTTTCATGGAACATTTAGAACTAGAATCACAAAAAATTGTAAGAATAAATCCCTGTGGTGTGTGAGCGTGAAATATTGTCAGTGGTAACTCAAAGATCATGTAGTCTCAGGAGAAAGGAGAGAACACAATTTAATTAAAGCTTCTTATTTTAAATGCAAAATTGTGTCATTCTTTAGTTCAAACTCTGCTAGGAAAAAAAAAAAAAGGCATAAACTGAATTATGGCCAAGTATGATGGATGTTTCTTGCTATTACACAACTGTTTAGGAGGGAATCGTGGAATCTTGCCGTAATTTTGTGGAAGGGACCCCTGGAGGTCACCAAATCCAACCCTCCCATCAGAGCAGGAAACACGGTATAATCCTATTTCCAATCAAAACTATGGGGAAATCAGGGCAGAAAGGAGGTCGTGATTCAACATCCAGACAGCGTGCCTGCCTATGAATTTTATTCTCACAGTTTTCAGTACAGAATCTGAACAGCTTTAATGGACAACCAGGAGCAACAGCAAAGTCCCTAACAGATTTCACAGAGTCTCTAGGTTTTCCAACTGTCTGAGATAAAAGTCCTGGAAGGGGCTAGAGTATTTTTCCCTTTTATTTTTTGAAAGATCTGATCAGCATCCTCTTACGTTGTTTCTGGAATCACAGAAGTAAGTCCAGGTGCCAGCATTACACACCTAAAGCTGAGAGTTGTTTTTTAGATGAAAGCTTTATATTGCATCCTTAGGAGAGGGAAAACCTTGTTCTACCCATTCTTTTTAATGCGTATCTTCCTGCCCTTGATCAAAAAATGCTTTGCCCTCAGTCCACACATGCTCAGCTCAGTTATTTAAAAAATGGTTGTACGCCTATTAAAGACCAGAAGGGTCAGGATTTTGGTTTTGTTTTGCTTGACAGTCTGCACAGAGATTTCCAAAATAATTCTGGGACTTCTGTCGGTTTTGATTTATAACAACATATGTCAGATTTAATTACACCATCACTCTATCCATTCATCACCAATGTTGCTCTCTGCAATGCTCTTCAACAAATCTCCAAGGGATTTAGTGACCTGAACTTGTTTCACCAGGGAACAACAGCATTAGATGTCCCCATGCCATCATGTTTTGCAGATTAGTGACAATGCTAAGACTGAGGGGTATGATCAGAGAGTCAAAGGAGCATAAAGCAGAGGTGTTAAGGATGCCCTTGCCCAGGTCTACTCCATAACAAACCTCACCTCCCACTGGGAGGACGTGAAGCAGATCTGCACTGTGGATGCATTCCCTGTGTGTACACCTAACACACCCTTATCACCTCGGCTCTATGTTGTGTGGGTGCGCACACTGCACTGAGTGCTGGCTCTGAGATCTTTGAACCATGCTGCATTAACTGGTGTAGACAATTTCTGGGTTTCTCAGCTGGATTTTGTGCAAAAAAATATCTCAAGCCTTTTTTTTTCTCTGTTACTTCTCAGGGAGGAGGTTTTAATCAGTGCCAAAGCACTGTTTTCTGATCAGAAGTAGAGAAGATATAGGTCTAATTAGCACAGAATCACAGGATGGTTTGGGTTGGAAGGTACCTTAAAGATCACCTAGTTCCAACCCCTGCCCTGGGCAGGGACACCTCCCACCAGACCAGGTTGCTCCAAGCCCCATCCTGCCCGACCTTGAACACCTCCAGGGATGGGCCATTGACAGCTTCCCTGGGCAACCTGGGCCAGTGCCTCACCACTCTCACAGCAAAGAATTTCTTCCTGATAACCAATCTAAATCTACCCTCTCTCAACTTGAGGTCATTACCCTGTGTCCTATCATTACACTCCCTGATAAAGAGTCCCTCCCCATCCTTCCTGTAGGCTACCTTTAGGGACTGGAAGGCTGCTATANCCTGGGATTGCCATGACCCAGATGCAGGACCTTGCACTTGGCCTGGTTGAACTTCATGAGGTTTCTACAGGCCCACCTCTCCAGCGTGTCAAGGTTCCTCTGGATTGCATCCCTTCTCTCCAGCATGTCGATCCCACCACACAGCTTGGTGTCATCAGCAAACGTCCTGAGGGTGCACTCGATCTCACCATCCATGTCATCGACAAAGATGTTAAACGGCACTGGTCCCAGTATTGACCCCTGAGGAATGCCACTCGTCACCTGTTTCCATGTGCACGTTGAGCCATTGACTGCAACCCTTTGAGTGTGGCCATCTAGCCAGTTCCTTATCCACCAAGTCATCCATCTATCAAATCCATGCTTTTTCAATTTAGAGGCCAGGATGTCGTGCGGAACAGACATAATTATAGAATTACTCTATTGCTTCAGACAGCTGGTGTAACCAAACTCATAAAATCTGAGTTCTTTCTTCTGATCCTTGAAATTTATAGTCAAAGTACAGCGTTGGTGTTTATTTTTGCTTTACTTAGTTTGGTTTGATCTCTCCTCAGCTTTAAATTTCCTTATAGTCATAAATCCAAATAACTGTCAGGCTATCATGGCAGCAGGTTCATCACTGAGCAGAGACTGAAGATCAAATACAGAATTTAATTAGTATTGGACAATGTTTGTGGGAGGGCATATCTTCCTAAAATCAATTTATTTTTTCTTTCCTCTGAAACATTTAATCCTCTTGAGAGAAAGTTTGACTTTGAAGTTAAAGGCCTGAATTGGGGCTTGAAAGAGCCTAATCCTAAATAACATTTTGCACCTTGGATGAATTTCAGGTAGCTTAATCCCAGGTAGGAATTATACAGTATCACAAATGTATAGAATAGCTCAGGTTGGAAGGAGACCTCTGAAGGCAATCTGGTACAACCTCCCACTCAGAGCATGTTTGGCTTCAAAATTAGACCTAGTTGCTCAGGGAATTTTTCAGCTGAGTCCTGAAAATCTCTGAGGAAGGAGATCTGAACAACCTGCTGCCATGTGTAACCACTCTCCAAGTGAAAAAAATTTACTTATATCCAGTAGGTATTTCTTTTGCTGCATCTGGTGATCACCTCTGAGCAGAGCCTGGGTCTGTCATCCCTACAAGTCCTCTTTGGTAGTCCAAAGCTGCCACCTTAGTTTTTCCCTAGATGAGCAATTCTGTTTCCATCTTTGCAACTACAGGTTCTGCAGAAATAGGAGGAGAAAGTTGGGCTCCTGAGCTATGCCTTTTAGTTTTGCTTTTGGTTTTTGTTTGGTTTTCTTCTGGTATTGAAATGTCTTTGAGCAATTCATGAAAATAACCAACCTAAATTTCTTCTTCTGAACGATCTCAATTTTTCATTCTTTCATGCAAAGCAAAACCGGAAGGTCTGGGATCACTGTACATGGGAACTGTGTCCACCCTTAGAGATATGACAGAATCCAGATAAGTGACACAGGAAAAAGTAAAATTCCTGGTTGCCAGAAATAGATGAAATGAAGTTTGCTCTGACAATCACCAACTGCACAGGCAGACATGTGTCTGTGTGACCTTATGACTTTGTGGATGGGTAGAGACGTTTAGTCCACCCGATGACACCTGTCTAGTTCTGGGCCATATACCAAGATAAAAACCAAGAACAAAATGTGAACTATGCACATTTATGCAAAACAACTAGAAACAGAAAAACTTGGATAAATGGAAAGGCAAGAAATTCAAAACCAGTAAAAGGCTGAAATCCTGGCACTAGGCAATGGAACTCCTCACCACAAGATGTCATTGGACTAAGAAATTAGTAAGATTTGCATACATAACAGGAATATCCAGAATGATCATAGATAATGCTAACAAAATCTTTGTGAAAGGGATATAAGACTTCACGTTTCAGGATTTAGGCCAATCTGTAGCTGTTATTATTTAGGGTGAAACATTTGCTGAGAACAGATTACCCAACATCTGCCTTCTGCAGGCTTAGTACACATTCCTTGGAGGCATCTGGCCCAAGCGGCTGCTGGAGGCTGGACACGTACTAGCTAGTCCATGTGTCTGATTCAGTCTGGCACTTCCTACTTCATTCTGGCCCTCCCCTCTGGCTTTTTTTCCCCCCCCACCGCCCACCCCTTTTGACCAGAAGTCCAACATTACAGGAGAAAAGAAAGTTGCTTTTCTTGCAGTAGTCTGGCACTTCCTACTTCATTCTGGCCCTCCCCTCTGGCTTTTTTTCCCCCCCACCGCCCACCCCTTTTGACCAGAAGTCCAACATTACAGGAGAAAAGAAAGTTGCTTTTCTTGCAGTGTTCTCCTTGTCCCTGAACACCTAATTTTATGTACAGAATGGTGGAGATGAACAGAAATGAAACTATCCCACACCATCGTGCCTCTGGAGCTAGAATCCTCCAGGACAAATGACCATTGCCATTTTCCTCCTCTGTGTCACCCATTCTGTAGCCATGTTTTCCAAAATTCTGCATTTACCACAATTCTCTCTGCATCCCCATACTGTCCATTCCCCTTCGCTTGCCTAACTGCCTTGATTTCCCTAACTGCAATGAAAAGTTCAGCTTTTGGGTTTCAAACCTCCAGTTGTCGATACCCATTTGGAGAGAAAGACACGGGCAGCCGTAACATCACCCCTTTTCATACTGCATGACCGAGCACCCCCTTACTTTGTCTTTGTTTCTGGTAGGCTGCACAAAGCTCTGGGATAGATCACAGCTCCATCATGTGTGCACGTTATTCTCACCCAACCTTCAGTACTACCTTAATTTTAGTAGTCCCTGCTGTGGCTTTAAATCACTGGGACAATTTCACTTGCCATGTAACTCGAGCTAAGTCTGTTAGAGAGCAGAATAGATTAATTGAGTACACTATTTTTATACCTTAAAGATTATTGTTCTTTTAAATATCACATGAGTTCTAAATATGTAACCGAAGATGATTGATATGTCTATTTTCCATACAGTATAACACAACTTAATGGAGTCATAAGATTTTTGCCAACACATTATAGGATTTGGGATCTAAGTAACTCTTAGATTACTGGCATCCATGTCTCCTACCACAAGGGATCACACACCGTGGTGACAGCTGTGATATAAATCACAAGAGTATCTCTCTGTCTCTCATTGTTGTAACTAGGTTCCAGGAAAAAGGTATCTGTCTACAAGCAGGTGGAAGTCCACAACACATTTGCCCAGAGGTTTCAGGCCAGACAGTTTAATTGCAATGGCAATATTATACCACACAATAATTTTTTCGGAACTGAAAAAATATTTATTTTTTGCTATTGAAGACAACCTGCAATACTAGCTCTGTCCACATCCCTGGCTGGCTGGTAGAGGTTAATTCCACACCAGAACTAAACAACGCTCTGGGCTCTCCAACATCAGATCCGATAGACAGTGATTACATTCAGGAGGAGGCTGCATCTAAAGTTTGGGACTTTGAGGTTAACCTGAGGTTTTAGGCAGCCTTATTACTTCAGATACTTTCAGTGCTACAGTAGGACAGTACCTCCACAAGTAGGTGGGTGTAGCTCAAGTCAAAGGATTTCTCAAAAGAGAGGTGAGTAATCTCTACTGATTCAGACTGAGTTTGTTTAGTTTTCATCGACAACTTTGCAGGTGGCTGTTGCTCATGGTTATTGCTAAAAAAGTTTTTACTGAACTGATCACTCATCACCTTAAATGAGAGAACTGGTCTTCTGTGGAAAAAATACATGTCGAAAAACTACAGGAAATTCCCGTAAAGAGCAACGGCATGACCTGTTAGTTCTACGACCCTACAAATATTGACATTGCTCAACATTTACAAATTTTAATCCAAGTTTAAGGCTCAAATCTAGCATCCCTGGTGAAATAGCTCCAGTTTTCACCCCCTTCAGGGTCGACAGGATGAGACTTTCTAGTGTGTGGAGAAGTAGAGATCAAACCTCCAAAGAAGAGCTATCAGGATTGCTTTGTTTTACTCCCACCACATGACATGTCTTCTGTTCACCTCTCTCTTCTGTGAAGAGTGTTTCTGAGGACAGACCACATCCCTGTGAGTAAGAACACTACAGGGGGGCCTTACCCAAAGTGCTTTAAACTCGCTGAATTGCCAACAAACCCCGTGGGAGGAGAGCACTCACTCCAAAGAACATGAAGGCTATTCGAAAAGGATTCAGATGCTGATTTTGACAGAAGGAGAAGAGCTTGTCTCTGACTCATCTTAAATTGCAGACTGTAATTTTAAGAATGGTTTAGCTACACTGTACGCTATATTCTGCTGGGAATGAAGCACTCTGCTCATTGTGATCTTGATACCATTTGAGACATTAGAAATGGTTGCCATGGATGAACCCATTTCAGGCCTCAAAACACAAATTTGCTTGGATGAAGTGGCTGTGAGTGTTTCTCCAGTAATTTCATATTTGGATTCAACAGCCGAAATGAACTATGAAGCTCGCTACACTGTCACACATTAAAAAGGAACTGTAAAATGCTGATAAGATGTCAAAATGAAGGCAAGGGGATTTAAAGGTCATTCTGCTGGTCTTTTTTATATGGTGAGGATTTTAGACTGAGCTAATTACCATAGTACGTGAACACCTAACAGGCTGTGCAGAATTTGGTAGTGATCTCAGTGATAAGCTGAGTACGCAACCATATCTATAAGGTCTCCAAATATCTTCGCCACACAGGTGAAAGCAGGGCTGATGGATCCAGTCCACATTGGACTGGGAGATCCATACTTAATTTCTAAAACAAAGGACCTGCTGGGTGTTTTCTCCCCTTATTCATTATCTTCTTCATTTAGACTTTGAGCTCATAAGAGAAAGAGCAAGTCTAAGTGTATACTGAGTACAGCCAACACATTTGCGCCTCTGGGAAGTACTGTAGTGTAAGGAACCATTCATGCTGTGCTTCCTAAGCTAGAGAAGCTTAGGATCACTGATGTAAGTGCGTCATGAGGCTTTGGACTTGAGAAAGGAGGGCTAAATTCTCCTGCCCTTTTTATGTGTCTATTTTTTCACCTTTTTGCATTCTATAAAGATGAGATGAATCCTTAGAACGTAAGTTAGATTTGGTATAAAAAGAAATAAAAAAAAAATATGAAAGAAACAACTGAAATGTAAAATCAATTAATCAGTTAATTTTTTCTATATTGAGTTGTAACCACAAGTGCGGTAACAGCAGCATGATTTTCAGCAGCAGACAATCTCATTTATAGAAATAGGTGCTCAGATGTTGTGAAATGTAATGTTTTGATCCTTTTCTTCATCAAACAGGATTATGAATTTGGAAGCTGGTCACAAACCTATGACACTTACTTTATTCTAAACTATGGGATCAGCCATTCATGGAAGAAGGAACCAACATTTTGGTACTTAACATTAGGCCCTGTACACATACCTGTGTTTCGGTTACTCACGTCCTCGCTAAGGTGCCCTAGGTATTCAGGGTGGTCAGATTAGGAAACTTTTATCTTTGTTCCTCTTTCTCTTGTTTTGACATGAGATGCCATCCTCATTTGACACCAGAATACGAGTTTATGGGATACTTTGGAGGAGTTTCTAAAAAAAAAAAATTATTGAGGGGTTGTCTACAGAACCTCAGTTCCAAAAGTCAGTTCTATTGGCAGCTATTTATTTATTCATATCACTGGGTATGCAATTATAAGGCTGCATGAATTACACAGTAGGGGGCAAGGAGATGTCATTTAAAATCAACAAATGCTTCCTTCAACGTGTGCCATGACACACGCTTTTTTTTGGCTACACTCCTCCCTCTATTACTCTTCATTACACTTCATATTGTAGCACTTTTGATATTCTCTGGCCTGCTCCGCACTGATTTATACGTACCTCAGAATTTGATCCAAGTAGTAGGTTATTCTTAAATTTTGAGAGACATGTATTGACGCAGATGTGAAATCGATATTAAACTAAGCCTCTTTGTTGCAATTACGAATCTCATAGCATAAAGCTTTGGACAAGAATATTAGAAAGTAAAAGGAAATATATAAAACCCAGCCACGAACCTATTCCACACAAGTGGCTTAGACGTATTCTTATTGTCTTCAGTGGCATAAGATCAAGGCCAGAGTCTATCTAACACATACAGACAGGGCTCATGGTTTTAGTCCTATTCCCATGTTTTTGTAAGAGATCCTGTTCAAACATTTCTTTATGAAACAGGAGACTCATGGTTTTAGCAGTTTGCTCTTCTGTGAGCACATGACCTATAACCCTGGCAGTTGGGTGGATTATTTAAAATGAAATAGGGGAGCCATCATAATTAATCATTTGCAATAACTAAACCCAGTGACTGGCTGACGATCTTGGTTATTTCTACAGTGACTCTACTTATCTGTGAACTGAACTTTGCAATAATTACTAATATCTGTTGACAAGCGTTATCCTTCCTGCCTTAGTCATAGTTTTATTCGCTACTAATTTTTCCTACTTTTATAATCAGCACCTGCTGCCTCCAAGAAGAAGATTTTCACAGGGAAGAGAAAACCTAGCACAATCTTTCTCTCTCTCTTTTATTTTTTTTGTGGATTGGGACAAAAAATCCCGAGCATATTTCTTTAGAAGGAAACCTTAGACTTCATGTATTCAACACATTGTGTGGAACTATTTCAGAGCTTTGGGTCATGAATGGCTGATTTCCATTAAAAGTAATGGTGTTATTCCTGGCGACGTGAGCTTGCGTGGTTTTGCTCCCAAGTAGAGATCTGCCCATACATATAAATCAGCCCCCGCAGTTTCAGGAGAACAGAGGAAGAGGAGGCACAGCTCATCTCTAACTCCTAAGCTATACCAGCAATTTACTATTGCACTTTCCACCGCCAAGATTTCCATTGTTGTTTTAGTCCTATTGAACTTGGGATTAAATTGAAGGAAGCAATTTTGAAACCTGGCCTTGGGGGCCTCAAAGGCAAGGTTGTGGGGAGAGCAGCTCATGAATAGACGGCAGGCTGGGGTCTGCTGGGAAATGCGCACCTGCCACAGAAAAGCACGATTAGCGCTGGCTCAACAAACCTCATTTGCAACGTCTGGGAACACCTCCTCGCCCCGCTACTAATCAGGGCTTAACCCGTGAAGAGGTGAAGGCAGCCTCCATTCACTGCTTTCCTCCTTGTTTTCATTTTTAATTTTAAGAAACTCCAAACACAAAGTCTCCCCCTTGCCAAGACTGACAGAGCCCGTCCTGACACAAAGAATTGATCTAACCTGCTTGTCTTCACCAAGGCCTGAAACAGCCTAGGGCTGGGAAGAAAGTGTAGCATTTGGCTTTTTGCCCAGAAAATAAGACCCTCCGAAAGGTCACACACGCACACACACACTTGCAGAGATGTCTCGTGGGAAAAGGAGATGGAGGGAAAAAATATTCTTTTCTGCAAGGTTAATTGACTATAAGGTGAACTTCCTCTGAGGACAACCCCTTGTGCTGAATGCCTCCGTTCATGATTTGTTTGGAGGTGAAAAGATGATGTGCTCAAAATGACCATGCAGCAGTAAGGAGTGCAAGGCATGGGAGAGCTGTTTTTTGTAATCGTCAGGGCTCAGTACTCACTGCAACTTTCCGTTTCAGGAGCATTGGGAGCATCACTCCCTCTGCTGACATCATCAAGGACTACTAAGTGCTGGGCACCTTTGAAAATGAGAATCCATGTGTAGGTGGGGAAATATGGACCTGGGGGGGTCTAATTCAAGACTCTCAGTCAAGACTGTCCAAGGTATTTAGAAACCCAACTGCGATTGATTTTCAGTGAAAACCTTGGTACCCTGGAAGATCTCAGCCTTCAACTTTACTGGGGGGAAAATTATGGTGGTGTGATTACATCACCGTATTAAATCAGACACGGGCCCTGGGTAGATTTTAGGAGAGGTCTTTCACATGTACGTGTTATTTTACAGTTTAAAGACACTAAGAGGAACTCTGGAAGCTCATTTCTCCATAATGCCTTTTTGATGGAGCTTAGTGTCCTTTTTTGCTTGAAGTGTGACACATCAGTGCACTGGTTTCATTTAAACAGGCATTTGCTTCCCCTGTGTTATTTCCCTTTCCTGACAGAGCAATGGAGAGCGGTGGGAAAAGGGATGGATTGTTGTGTGCAGGAGGAGCACCTCGTCAGCAGGCAGAATGTGCGCTGTACACCCTCAGGAGGCTCACATAGATCCCAGCACTTCAGCCGGTCAGCTCTGCTCTCAGTATTTTCCTAAGTCACTCATTGCTGACTGCTTTTATACCATGAGCAAAAGGAAGAATTACAGGGAAGGGTTCAGCGTGGCAAGGAACCTCACAGAATGTGAGCCAGGTTTGGGTCCAAAACCTCATTGCGTTGTGAATGACAAGCTGTTCCCAGCTCCTAACACCTCCTAACACAGGATCCTGGCCCAATGCTACACTAACTCAACTATGGGGTTTCCAGATCAGAGCAAGGTCTTGCTCAGACAGCTTGGGAAAGCCTGGGTACATATCCTTACAGATGTGCGTTGAACCTGTTGACAATGGGTTAATGCTCTTGATGAGTCAATACTTGACTACTGAAGTCTTATAACCATAGGGAAAATCAGAATCACAAAGATGGCCTGTTGCAAAAAGCCAGGCTCTGAGAGGAAGCACTAAAGATTCATATTCGGCTTTAGACAACAATAATTAATTGTTATTTATAATCCAGGTGTACCTGGAGATCCCAGCTGGACTCAGGGATTCGTTTTGCTGGCTCCTCTCAGCTTTCCCTCTCCTGTTTCTCACAAAATACACCTTCCACTGGTATCAAAGCACTACTGAGAATCATCGTTTTATGGCCAAGCCTAGTCCTTCAGGAAACCAATTCTGGCCACTGTCTTATCAGACACATATCATTTTCCTTGACTTCAACTTTCATCCTATCTGCAGGCGGATTAACAAATTGCAAGGTCCAGAAACTATAACCCAGAAGAAGTCCAACAAAACTCTTTGCTTCAAAAGGATGGGGGAAGAAGAAAAGAAATGGAAAAAGCATCAGCTCAAAATACGTCCTCTAAGGACCACATTAAAATTTATAGATTAAAAAAAAATATATCATGTATCAAAATGAAGCCAAATCAGCAGTTTTGGCCTTGCTTCTCTAAGCAGAAAGGCTTTGCTGTCTGACTTCTCCTTGGCTGCGCTTCTAGGCCTGCAATTCACAGCTGCATTGAAGCGGAGCAGGTCCAATAATGNCAATAAACGCATTTGTTTTCCATTGAAAAAAAAAAAAAAAAAAAAAAGAAAAAAGAGAAAGAGGGACATATAAATGGATCATAGAAGAAGGGGGCCATTAGCAGACATTTAGTCTGACCATGGCTGGAAGTGCAGATGGTTCAGAGGAACACAGCCAACTTGGCGTTTGTATAAGCTATCTTGTATCTCCCTCTTTTTCCCCTGCACTGGCACTCAGATTGATTAAGAGGTCAAATAAAGGCTGCTTCAGTGTGAGAGTGTGCATGATATATGACAAAAAATTCTGCCTCACAGTTAAAGCTTTCTAAACAGCATAAAAGACAAATCAATGTATAAACTAATTCTCACCCTGTTTAAGCCTTTTCTTCCTGAAAACCTTCTGGACTGCTCTCTTTTTCTTTTTTTTTCCTTCTTTTTTTTTTTTTTTTTCCTTTTTCAAATAACCTAGTGACAAACATTTGGAGAATTAAGTGAAGAAAACCAGGCAGCGCAGTGGAATGTGAACACAAGGCAGTAGAATAGGAAGGGCATTTTTAACAAAGCAGGTGAAATATACTATAAACATAGCTGTTTTATTCAATAGAAGCAATAAGTATTCTTCAACAAATGCCTTTTCTGAAGTGTAAAGAAAAAAAGCGAGAACCAAAGTGTGAAGGTCTTCTTAATTGGCTGCTTCCCAGTTGGCAACTTACCTCCTTTACTCCCTAGCCTTTTGGCTCAAGTGTTTTTTGTGTGCCTGCATTGCAAAGAGAAATTTTTGACTACAAAAAACAATGTAAATTTGATGGAGGTGGTGTCTTCTACAATAACAAAAGTAATGAACTTTATATGAATTTAGGCACCTGGGATTTGGATCCGCTATGGTGTTTAGAGAGCTGTCTTTCAATTGATTTAGGGATTAAGATGTCTGAACACCTAACTGGCGCCTAAATTGGAGAGTCCTAACAAAGAAACCCTCTCAAGACCTAGGTGGCGACCTGCTTGACTCTTGAAACCTCCTGGGGGCAGATCTTCTCCACTAACANCCTAGCCTTTTGGCTCAAGTGTTTTTTGTGTGCCTGCATTGCAAAGAGAAATTTTTGACTACAAAAAACAATGTAAATTTGATGGAGGTGGTGTCTTCTACAATAACAAAAGTAATGAACTTTATATGAATTTAGGCACCTGGGATTTGGATCCGCTATGGTGTTTAGAGAGCTGTCTTTCAATTGATTTAGGGATTAAGATGTCTGAACACCTAACTGGCGCCTAAATTGGAGAGTCCTAACAAAGAAACCCTCTCAAGACCTAGGTGGCGACCTGCTTGACTCTTGAAACCTCCTGGGGGCAGATCTTCTCCACTAACATCAGACACCTTAAAGTGGTTCAACATCTGAAAATCAGGCAAAGCTAGATGCTTTATTAAAGGCAGAGTCCCAGCCCTAAATACATTGAAAGATTTGGGTCTGAACCGAAGCTCAGGTTGCAATAGCTCAAGCAGGCTGACTGAACTCTTGCCTGCACTTTTAATGCTTAATTATCCCAGGTGCCACAGGGATGGATACATAGAAAACAGATGGGGAGGTATTCCTGACCATCTAAAGATAAGCAGATCGGTTAGACCAGGTTCTGTAGATCTTGTTTAAATAGTTAATCACAGGAACACAGAGATGAAGAGAACCACATGGGTCACTGAGCCCAGGTCTGTNCAGACACCTTAAAGTGGTTCAACATCTGAAAATCAGGCAAAGCTAGATGCTTTATTAAAGGCAGAGTCCCAGCCCTAAATACATTGAAAGATTTGGGTCTGAACCGAAGCTCAGGTTGCAATAGCTCAAGCAGGCTGACTGAACTCTTGCCTGCACTTTTAATGCTTAATTATCCCAGGTGCCACAGGGATGGATACATAGAAAACAGATGGGGAGGTATTCCTGACCATCTAAAGATAAGCAGATCGGTTAGACCAGGTTCTGTAGATCTTGTTTAAATAGTTAATCACAGGAACACAGAGATGAAGAGAACCACATGGGTCACTGAGCCCAGGTCTGTGATATTTTCTCATTATGATTTACAACCTGGATAGTATCAAGAGCATGCCAGGTGCTTCATATAGTCAAACAGTCTGACAAGCTGGTATTTATTTTGGAGCCAAAGAAGGCCTGCCTGTTTTATGAATCACCGTTGTTTTTATTTTTACATTTTGAGGCTGGGAGGTTGCTAATCATTTTTTTTACGCTGTACTTTGGGGGCTAATATTTTTTGCCAGGCTCCATCACTGTTGACTCTACATCCTATCGTAGTACTTTTAGAACCACAATTGTTAAATCTTTCTTCAAAACTTTCCTGAGTTATCCTTAAATATATATTTCTCTTCGGGCTTTTTAGACGCAGCTACACACACACACACAGAGTTAATGGAAATTATCAATAAGTGAATATGTGTGTCATATATCCTTAAGCCCACCCATATGTCTTCCCCATATTTGTACATAATTTAAATATATGTATGAATATAGCATAAAAACTTTTTAAAAATCCAGCTGGATAGGAATTGTCCCATTATCTGAAGCAACATGTTGTTAACATTTCCAAACACAAAACCAGAAGATGACAGACACACCTTTTGTAGCTGAGATTATTGATGCAGTTTAATCACTTTGAATGTGCATAAAAGATCTAATGGCAACCTGAAGTTAAAATTGATATGTGAGTTTACATGACAAAACCACATTGTTTTGTCTCTTTAAGGAAAAGTCTTTCACAGAGTTTGACATACTGGAATAAATTTCTTTCTAAATATCCCAGAGGAAGCAAGTGCAGATGATTTTAGAAGTGTTTACTGGACTGTAGAAAATGAATATTACTGAATAGGTCAATATTTTTTAAAGGGGCTTATAAAAAATACTACTAAAAGACTCACAAATGATAGGTCAATATTTTAAGCTCGTTACTGATAGAAGTTACTTCTGATACAGATGGAGATAAGCATATCAGTAAAATACATTATCTACAGTATACCATCTATTTATTTGTTTAGGTTGGTAACAATCAGGTTAGTGACTTTTAATAATTTTGTAGTCCTTGGTAAATTATTTATATATGTGCCTTTAATAAAAATATTTTGTTCATATGAATTGCATACGAGAAGTTCCCTCTGATATATAAAGTGCTCAAACCGTTCACTGGGCAGTTTTTTTCTTGCAATGAAACGTCTTTGAAATCTGGCTGAGAGTAACAAATTTAAACCAGTGAAAACCACTTTGTAGGCACCAATATGGAAAGATCAGCTAAACTCCTGAAAATGGTCACAGAATGGAAAAAATAGGCCTGGTAGGATGTTTCTTGCAGCAGGAGTATTTTCAGGTCTATTTACAGATACTCAGTGTAGGAAGGTGTAAGAGGAAGCATTTAAAGTTAATTTGACTCAGGTACTAAACATTTCCACAACTGAATGCCACTAGAAAAGTAAAACATAAACCTCTAAACCATGTGAGAAAAACCCTTAAAATAATCCTCAAACATACAGCTGAAAACACGAGTTCAAACACGCAAGCAGAAATGAATTTTCCAGGCAACAAATTACAGTAATGTGCCAAAGTATGACAGAAGATAGGCATGGCAGACACCTGTAACACATAAATACAGAAGTGAGCTGGACACAAGCTATTGTGCCAAGGCTTCTGGTGCGTGAGGACACTTTATTACAAGAAACAGAGTCCCAGAGACATACAGAAAGCTCAAGAGGTTCCTGTTAACCCTCTTTCCAAGACCGGTAAAGATCTGTTATTGTGGGACAGGCTGCTTAATGGACTATTACTCAGCTTTTTAGCAATACAGAAGTATTCAGCACATTAAGTGATGATTTATTACTAGCTTGTAAATGACAGATTGTTCATTGCAGGAGTTTGGAGAAGTTAATAATCATGATAATGGTCCACGAGTCACAAGGCTCTTGTGTATCACTTTTTCACTTTTACAGACAAGTATAAACTTATCACATCAAACACTTGTAATATGCAGTCAAGTGGGAAAATCAATTAAGCTGATTGAAAGATTTTGCAGTGAAAACTGAGGGAAAAGTTTACCCAGCACTATTCTCTGCCTTTTGCAACTGTTGGTGGGAAAAAGTCTTCACACCCAATATCTAACAAGCTTTTTGAGGTAAAGGCAATTAGTTTTGAAGCAGTTATGTAACCCTTTCATAATACAATCTATTACACTATAATTATAGCAACAACAACAACAAAATGCCATGGAAACACTCTGGCAGAAAAAAGCTGAGCTCCTTCAAGAGCTGACCCCAGCCACCCTAGCGGTTACTTACATGGGGTAACAAAAGACCTATTTTCTAAGGACAATTAGAGTGATTGCCATCCGTTGCCACATCTTCATTCTCCTTTTCTCCCACTACAGACCCCATTTTTAATTATTCACAATTATTCTAATTGCTTCTTAAGAATCATCAGAGGAATTAAAAGGAACATCATAGACTGCAACACCAAAACCCATTAGTAAGACTTTCAGTAGGTCTCTATATAGACACCACAGAAGGTCTTCTAGGGTGCAAATAACATGATGACTGATATGAAGATGTCCAGCCTTATTACAAAAGCACCAAGAATGAGCAACTTTGCCACTTTCTCTGGTGATCACTTCCAGTATCTAATTTTAACTTCTAGGCACTAGGTCTTGTCATCATTTGGTATGTGTGTGTCCACAAGACTGGAAGACTTCTCACAGCGTATGTCTTTTCCATATTAAAGTGCTCAAAAACCCTTATTGCTGTTAAGGGGAGCAGACTGAGTTCCTAAGTCTCTGCAGTGCACCATCTTGATGCCCACAACAATATTGATAGCTTGTAGTTATCTGGGACAGTGTATTTAAAATACAGACGGGTAAATTATGACAGAGAAGTTTTATGGAGACAATTTTGTGACTTTCATTTAATTTATGACAAAATGATCCATGAGTGATTCAGGGTATTGCTAAAATTCTGGTTTGGTAGTATGGTATGCTAACTTATTTTTTACTTCATACTTGTTAAAGGAAAATAGGTTAAAGTATGGTTAGATGTACTATTTTAAAGCCATATAGATTTGACAGTAAGAAAATACGCCTTAGATGGGGAGAGATTTCTTTGCATTAAAGAAACACTTTTCCAATCTTTATTGTTGTGCTCTCTTTTACTGATATAGGAAGAAAACACAAAGGTTTAATAATATTGGAAAACTTTTCTTCTTAGTGAACTTTGGAGTTTCTCCTCAGAACACTTGGGTCATGAGCCCAGATTCACCCCACCTGATTTTCAGTATTTATGTGATCCTCTTCAAGCTCTTCAAGAGTTCTTCAAGCTCTGGGTTTTGTTTCTAGATTGGAGAGAGCATGTTGGGTGCATCTAGAAAGCAATGCATTTCAGCTAAGATCACCCTTTCACTGGTTTCTTGACCATGTGGAAACACGTGGTGGGACAGGCAGGTGGAATGCACTCAGAGAAGAATACATATGCTGTTGTGTTTCATACAGCAAATACCATCCTTTACAGGTATATCAAGGAGTTAAGACTTTTTCACCAACACTAGAATGGAAACTGTATGTTTTGTTAAAACTGAAAAGCTGCAGTGTTTTGTAGAACAAAAGAAAACTAACCCAGAAAGTAAAATAACTTTCCACATTAACGTAGACTGTTTGGACAACCTTGATGAAAGGAAACCTAGAATTTTTTTTTTTTTTTTTCCACAGAGAAAGTATATCTCCTAAAATCATTACTATTCATTACACAGTCCTGCTGCAACTTGCTTGTAGACCGTTGAACGAGGAAGAAAATAAAATATCTTAATTAATGGATCTATTTAGTAACAATGAATATCAAAATTGTCAACTTGGCCTATAGTCATCAATGGCATATAGTAAATGAAGTAGTTACCGTCACAGAGAGCTACCTTGGCTTCCTAAGCCCCACGGTGATGCTCAGAGCTTCTTGGATCAACTTCAGTCTTGCTGTCTTTAAACAATTTAACCAACAGTTATGTTTTAGACTCTTCCAGAAACAGAAATGGGCAGCTGTTATTGCTGTTCTGATGGTTTATCCTCCTGCTATTAAATTCATAATATTCTAAAGAATTCGTTTTAAGGTGGAATTGTTCAGTAACTCTACTGCTCTTACTGTCAATGTAAGTCAATGCTATTCTCATCTGAAGACTCTGATGTCCAATTTACTTGCTAACAGTGCTCTGACTTTATGTATAGGTTGAGATTGTCAAG
The DNA here is from genome assembly GCA_013400035.1 of Rynchops niger. Lineage (NCBI taxonomy): Eukaryota > Metazoa > Chordata > Aves > Charadriiformes > Laridae > Rynchops > Rynchops niger. Next base: position 35,068 of record VXBH01007343.1, on the reverse strand, counting down.
TGCTGCACAGACACACTTGCGACCTGAATTTTATTGAGTCTAGAATAAAAAAAATGAGCTTAGACTGTCAGTGTAATGTAGTCTCTGGTAACAATATTCCGACTCCCCATTTCTTACACCCAAGGGGAAGACCTAAATGGTAAGGAAAATCCACCAAGTAATGCAAGCAATTATATGCATTTTTCTGAAGATAATTAATCTGTTATAACACTATAACACTACAGGAAGGCTACCATCCCTGCTTGTAAACACAGACTGAGGTTATTTTATAAAACAGTGAAGCCACCCATTGCTGTTGTCCATCACTTATTACTTGCCTAATAAATACTTCAATTACATTTAATAAATAATATATTCAGGCTCAGGGAAGTGATAATTCCTTAAATTAATTATTAAATTCATGCAAAAGGTTTTATTGCAAGTACTACTAAAGGAAATTTCTGCTTTAATCTAAAGTGATTATTCATTATGTGCAGTAAAGGCTTCATTTGCATATTATTAGTGAAGTAACCTTTAGCCTCCCTGGCAACAATAAAGATGCATCTCAGTGTTGCTGTGCATTAACGTTCTTGGTTAGCCTTCCAAAACTAAAGTGACAATAAACAATATGTAATAAAGTCTTTGCTTATGGCTTTCTACCAGCTGTTTTTTGGTTTCTCAAATATACTACAATGACAAAATGTCCAGTAAATGTATTACAGCAAGTTGTTAAAAGGTGTTGCCTGCAGATGGTTAGTTGATGGGAAGCAGTAAAAGTGGAACCGATTCTTGCCCTAGAGGTCTGAGTAGTAAATTCATCTCAAAAAGATTTTTTAAAAGCCCTCTCTTTGATGGCCTCCCATGCGCTAAGGTACCCTGTACTTGCTGCTACACAGGAGAGCCTCTGGAAGTTACTGTGTTCCTCAGCAGGGCTCACTTCCCTAGATGGTAGACTTTTTTCTGTCTTGAACAACTCCCATCCCTCACATAAAGCATTTCCAACAACTTCCTGATGTGCCTGTTCTAACCTCCCCAGCAAGGTGAGGTGTAACTTGCTAGGAAGGAAAGTCCCAATTACTTTCAATGAGAGAAAGCAGAGCAGCTTCTCTTTCCATCTTTCTTTCTTTTTCCCCTCTGTCTTTCTCTTTTTCACAGAAATCCTCAAAGCAGAAACAGTCCAGATTAGTGAGTCCAGAGGACCTGATTCAGGGCTGGGAAGATTACCACCTCATGACTGGAAAGACCTATCCCATGGGTAAGCCCTCCTCCTGCAATTTGGTAGTATTGTCCTGGAGCTGAGCTGGCAATCTGGTGCTAGCTGAGCAATAATTGGCACTGTGCTGCCTGAAATCAATCTGGAAATGTCGAGCCTAAGTGGTTTTTATGAGGGCATCAGGCCAGGCGATGACTGCACTGATTGGATTCTCCAGGTCTTGATGCATCAGCCCTTCATCCACGGAACCTTCTAAGGCCTAACTCCTGGGATCTTGGATAAGTGCATACTCTGGGACTGATCAATTTTGCCGGGAAACCCTGGCCTGATCCCTCCACAGAGATGTTTTCCTTTCAGAGATGCCATTTCAAAGTATAATGCCGTGGTCAATGCTTAGATCTCAGTCAGACACATAACCAGTGCAGGTAACACCATCCAAGCACGTGGTGAGCAATGAGGAGTGTAGGCAGGAGTAGAGGGCACAATCCGTTCCTGGGATAAACAGAGGGACAGAGGCATTGAGCACCCCTTACAGCACCTGAAGCTAGGGTTTTCATTAAGTGGTCTGCTGCTCTGGATGATGGAAAACTAGGCTGTATACAGGTCCTCAAAAAGCTTTAACTTGAGTCCTGGGAGAGCCAATGATCCAAAAAAAGAGAGAATAATTACACCTATTAAATTATGATCATGTTTCCTCTTCTACAAGTCTATAGTCTCAAGCATCGTGAGGTTTTTAATGGATGTTCTCAACACAGTGCTTTGTTTTAGCCCTTGGCTTTTAAGCTGTTTGAAAAAAAAAATAGTCTCCAGAAATAGAATACTGAAGAGAAATATTAAATTGACCACAGGCTTCTTTTACCAACCAGGTGAAAAGACTTATTTTCTTCAGAGTGTGCCTTTGCCTTTTATTTTTCTAGCTGCCAGTACAGGCCAAGTACAGATTCTTTCACCTGCCAGATGTTTTGGAGTAAGGTTTCTGAAAAATAAAGTCACCCAATGCACCCCAATTGGAAGCACATTATTTTAAAGATGTTTTCTGCATTTAGTGAGGCCACACAAAGCAAGCGTGTACTGTTTCCCAGCGGTTAACTAAGAGGTCAGGTGGGATTTTTTGCGCCAAATGTCAAGTGGATAAGTTCTGTTGTCTATTTGTCTGTGGTCAGTGAAGAAAAGCACCTCCAAAAGGCAATGCAATGTATCCTAAAGTGTATAGCTGGGACAAGCAGGATAGTTTTCCCATTGCAATGGCCCAACTCAGTAGCGGGACCCCAGTGCTTTACAGCAGAGTGTCTGAGGCTGCTTAAATTAAACAAGATGAGTCCTGCCCATTGTAAAATTCATAAAAAAAAAAAAAAAAAAAAAAAAGCTAAATTTATACCTATTA
>VXBH01007342.1:75039-91070 GCA_013400035.1 Rynchops niger | reverse complement strand
CGAAGGTCCCTTTGGGAATTGCCCCGGGGCCGCTGATGGTGGTGATGTCCCCCGCGGGGTCCCCAGCTCTGCTCAACCCGGGGCAGAGGTAAAACCCCCCCTCCTCCTGCGCCCAGCGCTCCCCACCCAGCGGGAACAGCATCCACCGGCCTTCGGTCCGGGGAGGTGGCACCTGCACGTCCTGCAGGGGCCACGATGGAAAAGGACCCCCAAGGACCGGATGCGGGTGGTGGTGGAGCCAGCCCCACTTTTGGGAGCCCCATTTTTGGGAGGATGCTCTTCTCCGCTCGTTGTTTGAGGTGGAGCCTGGGGCTGCAGGAAGGGTGTAAAACACCGGGACTCTCAGCAGTCAGGACAAGCAGAGCAGGTTTTCCCTATCCCCCTCCCCGCCGCGAGGCACAGGACTGGAAGCTGTCACCCGAAGAGCCATATGGACCAAGAACACCCGAAAAAGAGCTGCTGAAAAGCTTCACTCCTGAAATAAAACTAACCGCTGCTTGGACCGGTGCAGCCCCCCCCAGAGCTGCCGTGATCCAGGAGCCCTAAAACATCCTGGGATGAGCAGGGATGATCTCGGGGTTTTGCGATGGGATGCCCAAGAGCTGACTTTGTTTGACGAGCTGAAGTAGATCGTTCTCAACGTCCTGCCTAAACATCAGACAGTGCCCTTCCTAACCTTTGAAGGATGATTAAAGAGAGATTTATATCCACGGGGCAGCTCAAAATGTCTATAAACAACATCGTCTGTCACATCCCGGAATTTAATAGGGATTTTCACAGAATCCAAGTATGTTTCTGTCCCAGTTTTGTCTCTACCAATTTCTATAGGCATTCCTTTTTGGGGTGGTAGCGAGGTATCATATTATAATTTATCACAAGCCGCTGCGTGGCTTTTTGAGGGCAAAGCCTTCAATCCCAAGGCTGAGCAGAAGGCGGTGCCCCCTCCCTGAAGGAGGAGGCGGCGGGGGGACGACGACACCCTGTCCCACGCAAAGGGCCCCGCTCCCGGCTGGAAATCACCCACCTCCCCTGCACGGGGAGACCTCGCCGGCCAGGAGGCACTTACAGAACACAGCAATGGGCAACGCCATGGCACCGGCGAGGAGGATCCCGCTCCGGGAGCAGCAGATACCAGGGATTTTCTTTTCTTTTTTTAAACACAGGCAGAGGGAACTGTCTCCCAGCATCGCCTGCAGTCCTGAGTGGCAGTGAATGAACTGCCCTGACATCTCCTATTGAAGCAAAGCAAAATGTGTTGAACAAAAACCATTTCAAGATGTTTTCCGAGTGTTGCCAAGTTACTCAACATGTTCTGCTTTAGTTGTCAGATGCTTTCAAAGCGATTTCCCTAACTCAGAGCACGAATGGTGAGGGCTCTCCCTGGGAATCTTTTGCCTGGGGCTACCATGGATCTGTATTTTCATAAGAAAAAGGCTCAACTAATGATTAATCTTCACCAGAGGAAGCAGGGCCGTTCTTTGGGATTTTTCTTCAGTTATTTTTAATTAATTTGTACAACTGGCAGTTACATTAAAGTGCAAAACCCAGGACTAACGCTCCAGCCGGGCAGGACCCGGCTACCTTTCCTCCCGCAGCCCCGTCGGCTCTGCCCGCTCCTGCCTCCGGACCCCGTGGGGACAGCATCGTCCCCCGGCGCCATGGGGCCCAGCCAGCCTCCCTCCAGGGAGGAATCACTGCTTTCCCACGGGCATTTTTCTCTGAGAGAAGTCCATCCACTGACGGAAAGGTTGGGTTTTACCTATTAATCCCAACGCACGGCACCTTCTTTAGGGAGAAGAAATAACGTCGTCGAACGAAAAGGAGAAAGCACCTTGGTTTTAAATTCCCGGTAGGATAAATCCATCTGGACCTGGTGTTTTCCAAGGTCCCAGGTGGCTGCAGGAACGTGTCTCTGCAAAAGGCTCCTGGGCACAGGAGGGGCTCGGGTTGAAGCGTACCTGCCCGCATGGGGCATGAACCCCTTCCTCTCCTTATCCCAGCCACATTCGCTCCATGTTTTAATAAAAATCATGTCAGTGGTATTAAGCGAGACAATGTAAACGTCTCCTTTCTGGACTTTTCTCTTTGTATAGCAAAGAGAAAGCTAATACGGATGGAGGATTATTAAGGTTGTAATGTCAGACCAAAGAGAAGATTTTTATCCGACGGCCTTATAATGATGGACTGCGACATACACCGCTTCCAGCTGCTCCGTCCTGTTCTGTGAACAGCCTAGTCTGGATTCATTTAACGAGATTGGCAAAGTGTTGAATACAGCATATGGTGCCCTAAAACCACAGAACTTATTGACAGCAGCCCAGACTCGCTAAATAAAAGAACTCCTTCCAAAAGCCTCGGTCTGTGAAGACTCAGCACTTTCCTTCCAGTCACACTAGGTAAAATCCCAGCTCCGCACCCCGCGTGCTCCCCCTGCCCGCCGCCCCGGCACGTTATCCTCACGTGAACACCTCCCGGGAAAGCCACGGCTTGGAAAACGTGTGGATCTCCTCCGGCGACAGCACGGCTGCCCTGCGGAGCCTCCTCGCTGCCCGACTGACGCAACTACACCTCCTCAGTAATCACGCTGAAGACCCCATTTTTGAAATGGCTCAGCTTTCGGACCATCCGCTGGGATTTAACGCGGGCTCCCTGCCTCCTGAGAACGCAGCTCATCAGCTGATGGTACGGAAGGTGAAGACATTTGTCACAGCTCCCAGGTTATTCCAGCACACCCCCCCGCACACACACCCCGCCAGCCTCTGCTAGCGCCTGAACTCGGGCGATTTGACATCGCTCCCGCAGCTCTGCAAAAATCCCCCATCGCGAAACCCCCGCCCTTGGCGCCACCACAAAGAAACCCCCGAGCCTGGATGGACACGGACACCCCGCTCCATCGCCCCGCTCGCCGGCGGTGCCGAAGAGCCTCGGGGCGGGCAGAAGGGCACGCGGCCCTCAAAGAACGGTACGAATCGCGCTGGGTTCAGGCACAGACACACACACAGAGGCGGTGCAGAAGAGCCAGCCCGTACCACCGTGCCGCCGGCGAGCGCGCAGGCTCGGGCGCTGCTCAGTGTCACACCAGCAGACAATGAATAGGGCCAGTGACTCAGGGCCACTCGCTGACGCACCACACTGGGCTATTCTTCTCTCTCTAGATGAGTCGTTCAAAGGCTGGATGCAGCCTATCTCGGAGAGAGAGGCGCCTGGAATTAGCTTAACTCTTGGCAGTACATGAAAAATCTAATTTCCTTAAGAGCGAACTGGATCCGGCTGTCTCGAGGCAGGCGCAGGACTCTGCTCCCTCCCTCGGTCTGGCTCTTTGCTTTTTCCCCGTCAAAGCAGCTACACAACTCATTTCTCAGCAGCAGAGCAAACGGGGGGGTCGGATCCCTATTTGCACATCCAAGTTCTCATATTGGTGTAAACTGGACGGAAAATATACGGATGCTGTGAGGAGCAGTCAAACGAGAATCGTCCGACCTTTTCTGGGGAGCAACAGCAAGGAAATCTGCTCGGGAAAGACTCTGCATCTTCCACGGCCATCACCTCTCCTAGCCCCATAACCAAGGGACAGCCGGTTCGCAGGCTTGGTATCTGCGGGACTTTGGTAACAGGTAACTGATAGCGTGTAAACATCACCCCAAAACTCTGAGATTCAAGTCAAAGCAGAAATCAAACATTCAGCTGCTTCTCAGAGCCTCTTTGGTCTGGAAATGGGCTGGAAAACGTCAGGAAACCTGTCCTTCCCACGAGATGCCCGGTACTTCCTTCTTCCAGCCGGGTAGGAAGTAGCTTTGCTCATGGGGCTCTGCTTGGGTTTGCTTCACCTCAACAGACCCGAAACCACAAAACTCTTCACAGTCCTCAACTCTGTGACTTCTCGGACCCGCACAGGGATCTGGGATCGGTTTGAGATGGCGGCAGGACACTCCTCCTGCTCCATCCCTGCCTGCCGGCGGGGCTGCAGCGACCCACCCTGGGCTCTGCCGCAGGCTCCCTGCCAAAAAGCAGCCTCAAAAGGACCACCACACGTCCTCGGTGGCAACGAGCAGGTTCACATCCCTATCGCCACCAGGGCATTTCGCAGCTGACTCGTGCTAAAACGCAGCCTCCTCCTCCCCCTCGCCCACCCCCACCATGAACTTTCTCATCTCTGGTGCCTGGCCCAAAGGCGCAGCACCGTCCCCACAGCATTCGTGTTGGGAACAGTTCCCCGGTGGGTGGATGGAAGGAAAACGCAGGAGGTTCTAAGGAAACGGGGATCTGATGTCTGTTTTGGGGCTGAATCCCTGGATACGCTGAGCTCAGGTTAAAAAAAAAAACAACCCACAAAGAGGTGAGCCAAACGAAGCTGCACCAGCCAGCACCTTGCCCGGCCGAGTCCAGCTGTCCCAGCTGGGCTCCTGGAAAAATTCTGATCTGGGGGGCATCCGTGGATAGAAAGCATTCACAAAAAGTCTCTTTCCCCAGCTGGGCTTTATTAGCGCCTCTTCTTTGTGTGGGAGACTCTCCCTATGAGCCAGATTTCTCCAGCCCTTTTGCCCAGTCCTTCTGCCATCCAGTTGATGATTTGTAGCTGGGAAGGATGGAAGGATGCCTTCTGATGCCCAATTGTTACCATGCGCCATCCCACTCCCTCGCCTAGGCTGTGCCCTGCTGGAGCCACATCTCCCTCACTCCTCTCGGAGACCAGCCACTCCAGCCACGAAACAAAGCAACAAAAGGTTAAACCAAATCATCAGGACGCTTGGCAAAGTGGGATGCAGGAATGTTGGGGACATCGCTCCCGCTCTGCGCCTCCTTCTTCCCTCTCCACCTCCTTGCATGGAGGAGCAGGAGAGACAAGGCTGGAGGAGCAGGTCGGGGACGTAATGAGACGAACCCCGAGGAGGACCATAGTGCAGCATAACACCGGCCCGCTCCTGTCCTCCAAACCCCACCGGTGAGGGACGAGCCCGGGCCGTGCGGAGGGGCATGCCGCGCTGAGGATGCTGCACCCCACCAGGAGGGTTCTGCCTTGAATTTTGGTGGGTTTTTCCCCTGGGACAGGATGGGGGGTGGGGGGCAAAGCTGTGCGGAGAGTTGCTGCCTCCCTGCCCACCTGCTCCTTCGGGATTTACGGACCGAGGAGGAAAAGAAATGGGGCTAGGCTGACTGTCAAACCCTTGGCATGTCGCTGGCGGGTAAGGTGGCACTTGCGGCAGGTGGCCGGGAGACGCACGGCACTCCCAGGGGGACACCTTTGAAGAAGGGACCCCCTCTCCTCCGCTCCCCCTGCCCCCCCGTGCCGTACCTTCCTGCGCCGGCGCCTCGGCGAGGCCAGACACACGGCGCTGCCCGGCTGCTACTGACCGAACCCTTCTCAAAGCCGAGTCCCGCAGCCCTGTGCGCATTAGAGACTCTTCATCACGGGGATGCCCCGCGGCGAGCAGCTCTTGGGGGTATGTGCGGGGGTGTGTGTGTGTGCGTCACCCCCAATCCCGTGCCTCCCATTGGAGGAATAGCATGTGCCCCCCTTAGTGGAAAAAGATCTGGCGTTCTTCTTGGAGGTTGGCTTTCCCCTCTGTGTCACTCGTCCCGTGCCACGCTCTCCTCCAAGGCGGGCAGGGCCTCCAGGCTGAGCCCTCTGCCGGCTGCCCCACCGCCGCCGTGCACGCTCGAGAAGGACACCATGGTGTGGAGAAGCATCAGGACCAGCACGCAGAGTCTGATCCTGCTGCTGCTGAGGCGAGACCCTGCGGAGACCGGCAGCAAGGATGGGGAGCGGGGCTGGTGGTACTGGTGGTGGTGGTAGAGGTGGTAGTGGTTCTGCCGCTGGTGATGGAGATGGGGTTCGTGGCGGTGGAAATGGAGTGACTCGGACGCTGTGGATTTGGGGGATGGGTTGTCGTTGCTGTCTGGGGGGTGGTCGCAGGAGTCCCATTGCACCTCGCAGCACTTGGCCTCCTCGTCGGGCAGCTGGTTCTCCAGCAGCCCTGCGGGAAGGAAGCGGAGGAAGAGGAGGGGGTCAGGGGGAGATCGCGGATGGGGCTGCAGAGGGACGGAGCCCCAGTGCCTGCCAGCCACGCACTGCGGGACGGGCAGAGCCGGAGAACCGGGACACACAGAGACGCCCCGGGACTGGCCCCCAGTGGGGCTGCGAGCCTCCGTGGGCCAGCGTGCAGGCAGAGAGCACAGCCCTGGGACATGTTCAGGACACCCCAACCGTGGCTTGTAGCGCTTAAATGTACCGGCCCTGCTTTAATCCCATCACCTTCAGCCCCTTGCTTGCTTTAGCTTTCAATTAGAGGTAGGGCTTTAATTTCCTGCTCTAAGCTGTGGGCTCTTGCCGTGTCTCCATTAACCACTGACACCTCACCCCAGCATGGCCACGTTTCGGCAGCCAGGCAGTGCCTTCATGTCTTTCCGTGCTTTATCTCCTCCCCCTTTGCCCCAAAAAGCCTTCAAGCTTGGCTTGCAAAGTGCGATGGGGCTCATCAGCATCCCCCCCTGCCCCATTCCCATCCCCCCCTGATACCCCTCCGGGGTGTGCAGGAGCCCGTCCCCGCTGCCCGGACCTCCTTACCCGTACAGATGAAGCCAGGCAAACCTCCATAGATCAGCTCGTCATTGTCCGGTAACACAAACGGGCACCTGGTCTGCACCTCCAGGCAGTATTGCTTGCATGGGATCCGGTGTCGGCACTGTTGTTGGGTCACGTTGAAATACTCGGAGCACAGCCAGGCCTTGTAGACAGCCTAGGGGAAGCCACCGAGAGGGACACGTCACCTCCCCAAACGCCAGGGTAGCCAAAGCATCGCAGAGACAGGGGGTGAAAGGGGAAGGAGAACTGTTAGCTCAGGTGAGAAATGTGTGTCAGTACATCGGGGCCATTTACTGAACTCACTGATCAATTAAAATAAACCTCTAAAGCGTTGGGACTGTGGAACTCATCAAACTAACTAAATCCACCCCAAAAATAAAGTGAATTAACCACATGGACTAACGTCCCCTGCAGACAGGCGCTGCGACAGACTGCGGTGACTCTGCCAAGATCGGTGGCTCGAGAGCTTGGTCCATCATGCGAAAAATTCAAGCACCACTTATCGCCTATCCCAGAGCATCTTCCTCCTCCTGGAGACACCCTGCCACTCCCCTGCTCCGGAGCAGGGTAGGGATTTACTCCTCCTCTGAAGCACTTTGGTCCCCATCAGCCCTGAACATGGGACAGGGGACAGCAAAACAGACCGTGGGCTGATCTGCATTGGAAATTCCCAAAGGCTGGAAAAGCTGCCGGCCAGAAGCAGATGGGCACCACTGGGATGTGGCACAGGCAGCCTCAGGCTTGTCCCTCTCTGCCACCAAATAACACCTTCTGCACCTTCCCCACCCATCCACCTGGTTCTGAGGAAGATTCCCATTTCATAGAAATCTGGCACTTTTTCCTGTGCTGTTTCTTTTAGCTCAAAGCAGGGGAACACGTTCATTTTACAGGCATATTTTGGCTCTGGAACGTACCAAACAGTGGTATAGACGCCCCTGCGCGCTCTCGTCACCTTTCCACTGGTTAGAGCTGTGCTTGGCAACCCTTCCAGAAGCAAAACCAACCCTGGGGGTTCACCTGCGATGGGGGACACAAGGCTGTGCCACAACCCCTGGCCTCTCCAGCCTGCCCGGTCCCTGGTCCCCCTCCCTTGGGTCCACTGCCACATGAGCAGGGGAAAGAATCTCTCCCATGAGGACAGACTGAGAGAGTTGGGGTTGTTCAGTCTGGAGAAAAGAAGGCTCCATGGAGACCTTATAGTGGCCTACCGGTATCTTAAGGGGGCCTATAAGAAAGCTGGGGAGGGACTTCTTAGGATGGCGGGTAACAGTAGGACTAGAGGGAATGGATTAAAACTAGAGATGGGACGATTCAGACTGGACGTTAGGAAGAAGTTCTTCACCACGAGGGTGGTGAGACACTGGAACAGGTTGCCCTGAGAGGTGGTGGAAGCCCCATCCCTGGAAGTTTTTAAGGTCAGGCTGGATGGGGCTCTGAGCAACCTGGTCTGGTGGGAGGTGTCCCTGCCCAGGGCAGGGGGGTTGGAACTAGATGATCTTTAAGGTCGCTTCCAACCCAAACCATTCTATGATTCGAAGAAAGCGATTTTCATCTGCAGCTGAAAGATGCACCTTCCTCAGCAACAACCAGCTCTTCCCTTCCACCTTCCGTGCGTCCGTGCCCATCGCAGCTGGCCAGGCAGAGCCCAGATGGCTTCGGTTAAGACCATTATCTAGCGCATCCCCCTTTATCTCCCGAGCATCAGGCACGGGTGGAAACTGCTTGTCTTTGCTCACTGTAAAAGGGAGGGAGATCTCTCGTTTCTCATGGGCAGCAGTCATTCCTCAGGCTGCAAGAAACCCACGACACCGCTGGGAAGAGCAGCACCCTCCGCGGCACTTCCAGCTCATCTATGAATATATCTAGCGACAGAGTTAAGGTCATGTTAATGACCACATCCAATTTCCTTTGAAACCAACTAGAAAGGACTCCCCGTGATTCAAAGGGACTGAATTTCCCTCCTCGGCGTGCTTGGAGAAAACCCCGTGCTCCTCCTTCCAGCTGCATTTTTATTTTCTGGAGGCTTTAACAACATCACTTCTTTGTTTCCCCATGTTTTCCATAGATCCTTATCATCCGTTTGTTTGGACCATGGTAGTGTCTCAGGATTAAAGCTGGTTGGGAAATTCTTGGCAAGTTATTTTGGGGTTTTTGTGCTGGTTTTGTTTTGTTTTGTTTTGTTTTGTTTTTTTCCCCTGGAAAATGCCAAATCATGAAAACCAGAATTTTCATGGAAGCGTGTTCGTTTTGGTGAAACTTTCATCACAAAAAAATAAAAAGAAAAAAAGTTTAATCAGGACCAGGACACAATATATGGAGCAAGCCTTTCAGAGCAGTCAATAGCCCTGTGGTCAAGGCTTTCAGCTGGGATGTGGGAAATTCAGCTGCAGTCCTGCTTTTTCTCCCTGGCTCATTGGATGTTAATTATTTAGACAAAGTGGAACAGCTCCAGAGAAGGGACTGACTCTGCAATCAGACTGTGAGGACACAAGCGGGAGGGAGAGCTTCGAGGTCTGGTTCGACATCTGCCCGAGATGATTCCCTCGGGGGCCGAGGAGGAGGATGGGAGACGGGCAGGGCGAGCACAGCCCCTGCTCCAGAGATGCCACAGCCACGACGCGTGTCCTCTCCACCCTCAGGGTGCACGTCGGGAGCAAGGGGACGGTGGGACAGTGAGGAGGACGCAGAAGGACCCCTCGGTGGGGTGGCTCGTGACACTTCACAAGCGCCGTGGACTTTTCTCCTTTGGGAAAGCATCTATCATTGCTCTCCGACGGACATCAACGGGACATAAAGGAGGGTTAGACATGTCAGTGGACACTGACAACTTATGACAGATGGGTCAGAGAACCAGAAGGTATAAAAAGGGGCTTCAAACCACCCACCGACTGTCCAGGACCGAGCCAGATGGGATACATCCTTACTTCAGTCAGAGTCAGCATGACGCTGTTATTTACGCACAACTAGAGACGCACGTGTAGTCTGGAGCAAACCATAGAGGTCCCTGCCTCGAAAAGCTTGCACCTGCAAAGACGCGCTATGTGACAGCCCAGAACGTGGGGATGCCTCTGGAAGGGACAAACCGAGGATGGTGACCGAGACATGCAGCCCCCGGAGAGCGGGCAGCTGCCGGGGCAGGGGCACCCCACAGGCAGGGGCTCCGGTTCACCGGGCTGAAGGTGATGCCATCCCCTTCTCCGCGTTAGAGGACACGGGCATCCCACCGGCCCGGGCAGGCAGAGGGTAGGCACACAGACACGCCCCCAGCAAGCACTACCGAGGAAATAGTTATAAAACATGTTTTCTGAAGAGTTTTTGGGTCTATTGGGGGATTTAAGGCATTTGAGGCGGGGCGAGTTTCCTTAATTTCAACCTTCTAACAGTTAGTTATAATTTTAATTATTAGTAATTATCTGAGTTAGTTATTTGGGGTGCTTTTCTAGGCAATAGAGAGAGGGCATCCCGAGGACAACACATCCCTCTGAAGCACCAGAGCACCCAGCAGCGAGGGGGCTGGAGGTTCTGCCCTCTTTCCCTGGTGACCGTAGAGGATTTTCTGACAGCTGGAGTTTTTAATTGCCTGAATTTTAAACAGCTGAAGTTGGGTGGGCTGAATTCTCCCCCCAGTCATAAAGCTTTCAGGATTAAAAACGGGAGGCATTAGCTGCACCACAAACAGCCTGCCGATTTAAACCAGAATTAAGATACGTACCAGGAAAAGATAACTCGCCACTCGCTTTTTGCCATTCATCATTTGGGCTGCTTCTACGCAACAAGCCTGCCGGTCACACAGCACCCGCAGCGTCCTGACGCTTAAGTCTCTCTGTTGCGCGCGCTTTTCAGCGCTCCGTGGTAATGAACCATCCATATTCAATAGGTGAAGCTCACAGTTTATATACAGCTCGCAGTGTTATATTTGCGCACAAAAATTAGAATCACAGAATGGTTCATGTTGGAAGGGACCATAAAGCCCACCCAGTGCCACCCCCTGCCCTGGGCAGGGACACCTCCCACCAGCCCAGGTTGCTCCAAGCCCCGTCCAACCTGGCCTTGAACCCCTCCAGGGATGGGACAGCCACAGCTTCTCCGGGCAAATGCCACAAATGCGAAGTGACAGCACACGCAACAGCAGACCCCAGCGTCCATCCACAAAATATTGCTCTCCAACTCCCTGAAAGGAGGTTGTAGCGAGGTGAGGGTCGGTCTCTTCTCCCAAGGAACAGGTGATAGGACAGGAGGAAATGGCCTCAAGTTGCACCAGGGGAGGTTTAGATTGGATATTAGGAAAAATATTTTCACCAAAAGGGTTGTCAAGCATCGGAACAAGCTGCCCAGGGAATCGGTAAAGTCCCCATCCCTGTATGTACCTAAGGACGTGTAGACGTGGTGGTGAGGGATATGGTTTAGGGGTGGACTTGGCAGTGTTGGGTTAATGGTTGGACTCCATGATCTTAAAGGTCTTTTCCAACCTAAACAGTTCTATGATTGGGAAAGGGATCAAATCTGCGAGGTGATCCCCAGCCAGCACGCTGCCCAGGGCCAGCGGTGGGTGCTGCCCTCCCTGGGGCAAGCGGCGATGCCAGGCTGCTGCTCCACGCTTCCCTGGGAGCTCAACTGCTCGGCGGTGCCAAGGGGACAGAGCAGCACCGCATGTGGACCTTCACAAGCGATGTCTGCAGGGCAACTGCTCCCTAAGGACAAGGTCACCCGTTCTCCCACCCGGCAGCCCCGGGGGACCTCCTGCACGGCCCCAGACGCGTACCGCTGGTGTGCTGCTCCGAGGGTGTGGGTGGAAGGACCAGATGGGGCACACCGAGTCCATCCCTCCCGCTCAGCCTGTTCTCCAGGCTTAGCGTTAGACATCTCCATCAACGGGACTTTCTCGCGATTCCCGAGGAGGTTGTTTTACCGCTGAAAGCACTCATCTCGCCGCCTACAAGTTTTCCTTCATACTTGACCTACATTTTTCCATCCAAAAGTTCATTCCCTTCAATCATTCCACAAACCATCCCTCTCCCTCCTCTGTGTTTACACATTTCTAATATTTGCAGATGTATCACGCTCCCCATTTAGTCATAACTTAGGCAAGCTCGACTGATTTACTCTCTCACATTTCCTGCGAGTCTCCCTCCCAGACCTTTAATCATCTCCAACTCTCCCACGCGCTGCTTCCCAAGCTCCAGTCACATCCACAGCTCCCACATGGGGACACGTGCAGCCCGGTGAGGAGGGATGCTACAGCGGGTGCCCTGGCAGGGGACCACGGCTGTCACCTGTGCTGTCTCAGCTCCGGCTTTGGGCTGCAGCAACCCACAGTTCAGCCCTGTAGGCAGAAGGGGCAGCCAGCACAGGAGACTCCTGAGAGCTTGGTAGGAAGGAGCCTCGACTCATCCTGCGGAAACAAAGCTTGCCCAAGCAGACTCTGCATGGATTTGCATATTTTTCCCCCTAAAATGTTTCTTTTGACTCCTGTCAGGGAAGTTTAGCAGAGGGTTGGGTTTTCAGACAAGGGCATTCCCATGAATTTAATGAAAATACTGAGTGAAAGAGTTGGTGATATGGTCGACACACTAGAGGGAAGGGATGCCATCCGGAGGGACCTGGACAGGCTTGAGAGGTGGGACCGTATGAACTTCATGAAGTTCAACAAGGCCAAGTGCAAGGTCCTGCATGTGGGTTGGGGCAATGCAGGCTGGGCAGAGAATGGATTGAAAGCAGCCCTGAGAAGGGCTTGGGGGTGTTGGTGGATGAGAAGCTCAACATGACCCAGCAACGTGCACTCGCAGCCCAGAAAGCCAACTGCATCCCCAGCAGCGTGGCCAGCAGGGCGAGGGAGGGGATTCTGCCCCTCTGCTCCGCTCTGGTGAGACCCCCCTGCGGTGCTGTGTCCAGCTCTGGGGCCCTCAGCACGAGAAGGACACGGACCTGTTGGAGCGGGGCCAGAGGAGGCCATGGAGATATCAAAGGGCTGGAGCCCCTCTGCTGTGAGGACAGGCTGAGAGAGTTGGGGGGGTTCAGCCTGGAGAAGAGAAGGCTCTGGGGAGACCTTGGAGCCCCTGCCAGTCCCTAAAGGGGCTCCAGGAAACCTGGGGAGGGACTCTGGATCAGGGAGTGGAGTGATAGGACAAGGGGCAATGATTTTAAACTGGAAGAGGGGAGATTTAGATGAGATCCCGGGAAGAAATTCTTTGCTGTGAGGGGGGTGAGCCCCTGGCCCAGGTTGCCCAGAGAAGCTGTGGCTGCCCCATCCCTGGAGGGGTTCAAGGCCAGGTTGGACGGGGCTTGGAGCCACCTGGGCTGGTGGGAGGTGTCCCTGCCCAGGGCAGGGGGTGGAACTGGATGATCTTTTAGGTCCCTTCCAACCCAAACCATTCTATACCTCAGTCACCAGAGAGGACAGAGGAGGTTGCTGTCACCCAGAAACTGCGACCAGTCACCAGGATTTCTGGGGTGCCTTCGCTTTTCCCTTTCCCCCACCAGGGCACCCACCTTGCCCAGAGGGACGCACTGGAGCCATGCGGCTGTCCTGATCCCAGCCAGCCCTCACCTTGCCGGGCTGCGGGTCCTCCGGGTGTTGCAGCAGCCATTCCCATGGCTGTGCATGATGGAACCTGCTCAAGTCTGCTCAAAAATAAAGACAACGAAGACCTGCTGGGGCCCCACTCCACCAGGATCAGGCTGATCTCTGCAGGCAGATCTCCAGGAGACACCAATGTCCTCCCATAATGCGTCTGCACAGACCAGTGTTACAGGCGAGGACCAAACTCCCTGGGATGCTCAAGCAGCAGCCTCACGGCTTTGGTTTTCCAACAGCTTCCGATATCTCAGAGCTTACCCCACGCAACCTGCATTCTCTTGCCGTTATAAAGGACGTGTGACAATTTAGGACAGGAAGAAATTTATTCTCTGCTTAAATCAATGGGGAAAGCTCACCATTTTCCATCCTTGCCCTTTATGGTTTCTTCAGGAAGTGAGTTTGGTTGCAATCAGCGTTTCTTCCATTCTGTTTGTATTGTTGGCTGATCTCCAGCCTGGCCAAGTAAATATAAGTGACCTGAACTCCAAAAAAAGCTCTATTTTGGTGCCCTCTTCCTGCATTTTTAGCTCAGAGGACTGGCTAGATGACTCCAAGAAAGCACAAGGAGTTTTGCTGCCTAGGAAAGGGGCCAATTTCAGACACCCAATTTACAGGGGAGGAGGAGGACAGGCTATCTATCTGTATCTGAGTCGTATGGGTGTGCTGAAAGACCCCATCGTAAAAGACATTAAAAAGAAAGGAATTGAACTGGATTTCCAATAGCTACCTAATTAAGCTACCTGTCTGCTCACACTTCCACCGACATCTGAAAGCAGCAGTCAGAGGGACAGCCTTTTCACAGGCACTTCTGTGCCAAATTGAGTTCCCGCTGCCTCCTGTCAGCACCAGTAGAGCATCCCCCAACCGACGGCTTTCCCAGAGTCTTTCTGCGTTCTTAGTACTTCTACACAAAATAACACGCTCGTTTTCTAAAGTAATTTGGCCATTCCCACTGCCGATCGAGTTGATTCCAGTATTTCGTAAAAAACCGGCACTGCCTGTTGAACCCCCCCAGCTAAACTTCAGGAGAACGAAGGGGCGGGGATGGAGCGGCATCCTTGGGATGCAACACCTTCGCAGAGGATGCAGCGCTTGGGATAGTCCGGACGCCCATCGGGACCACCACCTGTAATTAACCCAACGAGCTGCTGGTGGAATCAATGCTTGGGAAGTTTTCCCAGGGGAAAACACTGCTAATGATGTAAGGGGCTTGGTCCAGCTGCAACGAACCCTTCTCCTTAATTCGAGGCGGGTGTTGGGGCAGCGGCTGCTTCTCTGGAAGGAGAATTTGCAAACCGGAGGCAGAGAAGGATAACGAGGGCAGAGAGGGAAATGGGAAACCTTCCCTTCCAAAATAACCTCGTTCTGCAGAGAAAAGGCAAGACTTGGTGCTCACCCCCTGCTAATGTCACGCCTGAGCAAGGCGGGGATTTCCCCCCACATAAATGACTTGGGGGGGGGGGTTTGAGCAGAAAGCCCCAACCCCACGAGCACTCAGCCTCCCCCCAGCAGGGTGCTACCGGCCGATCCCCCCATCCACACCGCTCCCAGCGAGGGGACGCCCAAGGAGAGTGGAGCTGCCGACCAGCAGTAATAAGCGGTTACACCAGGTGCAAGCAAATTGGATGCTTTAAGAAACCGAGTGCGAGTTCATGGCTTGGCAAAGCTGCTCAGGGCTGCATTTAATTGCAATAATATTGGGCTCTGCTGAATAATCCGAGGAAGCGCTGGGGTCAGCGCTCGAAGGAGACCCAGAAGCGTGCTCAGGCTGGGGGCTCACGCTGGAATCCGCTGGGCTCTGCTCTCACGACTTTCCTCCTCCTCCTCCTCGGCCATGAGCGCTCGACCCCACGAGGATGCTCAAGGGCTGGAGCCCCTCTGCTGTGAGGACAGGCTGAGAAAGTCAGGGGGGTTCAGCCTGGAGAAGAGAAGGCTCCAGGGAGACCTTAGAGCCCCTGCCAGTACCTGAAGGGGCTCCAGGAGAGATGGGGAGGGGCTCTGGATCAGGGTGTGGAGTGATAGGACAAGGGGCAATGATTTTGAACTGGAAAAGGGGAGATTTAGATTAGACATTAGGAAGAAGTTCTTCACACTGAGGGTGGTGAGACACTGGCCCAAGGTTGCCCAGAGAGGGGGTGGAGGCCTCATCCCTGGAGACATTCCAGGCCAGGCTGGATGAGGCTCTGAGCAACCTGGTCTAGTTGAAGATGTCCCTGCTGACTGCAGGGGGGTTGGACTAGATGGCCTTTAGAGGTCCCTTCAACCCAACACATTCTACGATTCCATGGCCCGGCTGCCACGGCGCAGGGCTGAGGAGGGGGGTGCGTGAGCATCCCGCAAGTCTCGCTGCTCCCTCGGACCAGACCCCATCAGTGCCAGGGAACCTGCCCCAAACCCTCCTACCCAAAGCGCCCCGTTCACAGGGAGCTCACTCACATCTTGCTTATCAGGACACTCATCTTCCAGGTGGGCCGAGAGGAGAAATCCCTTCCAGACCCCCCATTCAGGCCAAGAGCTGCCCCCTCCCCTCCCAGAGCGGTTCCTGGGACTCACATTTCCATCATGGCCTGAGAGGAGCATCTGGAGTGGCTGCGCCTCATTAATCTTGGACGCAGGGAAATGAGTACTGCTAATGAGCCGCTCGGGCATCTCTCCAAGCTCTGGCACATCAGGATGCAGTGCGGGAAGCAGGACGCGCAGGGGGGGAGAGAAGAGCCCCCTTGGATGGCAGAGGATTAAGGGAATGCTAACATCCACGGCCGGCCAGGAGGAGTCACAAACACAAGCTGCAACGTCCAATTACCATTGTATTCAATTACTGTCGCCTGCAATTCTGACATTAACAATGTTGAGCTTTTTAAACAGCTTTTT
>VXBH01007342.1:58513-75023 GCA_013400035.1 Rynchops niger | reverse complement strand
AATTTTTTTTTTTTTTTTTTTTAATTAGCCTTGCTATAGGCTGTTCTAACATCATATCTGTAACAGCTGGTTTTTCGGCGAGTTCTTTGATAGTTCTGGAGCTGCGTTATCTCCACTTTGCAACATTCACATGCTCAGGTTTAGGGGGTTAAAAAAAAAACAAACAAAAAACAAACAAAAAAAATCACCAAACCAAAAAAAAAAACCAAACCACCAACTACCCAACCCCAAATCCCAACAACTGTGTGCGATTATGTTTTTTTATTGTTTTTTTAGGTTGGTTGGGGGTTTTTTTGTTGGTTTGTTTTTTTTTTTATATAATGTTGACTTGGGCCTGGCGATGACAGCGCTGGAGCCGTGGATCCTCCGTTTCACAACCAGGGTGGGGGGGCGAGGGCCGGGGCGCCGCTGCCCATTGTACCCCAGCACCGTAGGGCACGGAGGGGAGTTGGCGTCTGCAGCGCCGGCCACCGCGCTGGAGGCTGCCAGCAGGAACGGTGTGGGACGGGGACAGGCGCTCGGTGGGAATGGGCATGGCCGCAGACAGGCTGCCGTGCTCTGGGAACGGCACTGCTACAAACGCCGGCCGCTCGCCGGAGACGGTGTTCCTCAAACATCGTTGGAAACACTGTGCAGTTGGACCAGCATCCCGCCTGCTGCCCACCGGGGATGGCTGCCCTGCAGCCCACTCCTCTCCAGGGCTTGTTTTCCCAGGAATTTCCCCGCCCCGGACATCCCGCAGTTTGCGTCCCGGCTCATCACCTTAGCGCCGTGACCGCGCGGCGTGCCGGGACAGAACGGGTGAACCAACAAGGTTCATCCTCAGGGAGGGTCCTGGGCAGGGGACCCCCCTCCCCCGGTCCTCCCCACTCACGTCCCTTGACCTCATCACTGAAGTCACTCCCAAATTACCCCAAAGCAACATAAGTCAGAGCTACGCACTCAGAACACCTTAGTGACTTCGTGGAGAAGCTCACAGTTTTTAGCGTTTAATTCCCAGTTCTGGGATTAAAGAAACTATCTGAATGCCCCTTCTTTTATAAGGGGGATAAAAAGCCCCCCAAAATACCCCCCCCCCCCTCCAAGCTACTCAAAACAAGTCTGAGACACACACGACTCCCTAAGAGCTCATCGTTCAACGCTAAGAGAAAACAGCTTTTAAAGCACGACCTCGATGCACTTTATACACCCAAAGCCCAGGCAACAATCCCAGCCCGCTAAAGTTCACTATATCGGGAAACTTGATGTGTGCCTTGGGAACAGCAGAAGTGGGAAAGGAGAGGAGAACAAGCCTCTCAAGCTGCCTGTGCAGAAACACACGCACCTTCCGCACCCCTGGGAGCGCTGGGCCAGGGGCAGCCCCGGGCACTGGTTACCAGTGCCAGCTCCCAGCCCGGGGACGGGCACCACATTTTGAGGCTCATTTCTTTGCTAATCCGCTCATTGCGGCTGAAGGGCTGCCACGTGTCCGCGCTGGGGCAGAGACCAGGGAAAAGCCTGGTCTCATCCCAGCAGATGCAACTCACGCCTTGGAACAAACCCAGGAGGAAGAGCCCGTCGCTGTGGTTTCTACTGAAATGGGGAGCATCCCCTGGAATAGCGGTGCTCGCAGCATCGCTTCACACACCGGACAACCTGCGGCGCTGTGGCCGGCACTGCGCTTAGGAGACACAGCACTTGGCATCCCGGCGTGGCTGTGTGGCTACATCTACCTGTTACACACCAAGCAAGGAAAAAAAAAAAAAAAAAAAAAAAAAAAAAAGAAAAAAAAAATCACGCTAATTAACATCACAGCTGGATGAATGGAAAGACGGTGACCACTGTCAAGCCCCCTCGCTTTCCACAGCTGGTACCCGTGTGCCTGCCCGTTGCAGGTCGCCTCTACGCCCTTGCACCCTCCAGGAAAGCACCCTGTACAGCTTCTCGCTGCGGCGCAGGCCCACAGCGGCCAGGGCAGGAGCCCGTGCTGCAGCCACAGCGATGCGGGATGCAGGGGCAGAGCTGCGGGACCCCGAGCACAGCGCCGGCAGCGCTGCCTGGAGCCCCTTCCCTCCCACCAGGACTCCCACTTTGCCCAGTCCAGGTCTGCCACGGTGGCCCCGCGACCATCGGGACCCAGACAGGGCTGACCGCCGCGGTCCAGCCGCCTGCCTCCAGCCACCCAGCCCTGCTCCTGCGGACCCCAGCCCACTGTAGCAGGCTTTTGATACCGTATCACTGCTCGAAAACATCACAATTCTCACGAAGTAACATTTTCATTTAACTATCAAAACGGCACCTTGGAGTCGAACGCGTCCTTCCTCCAAGGGAGGATGAGGATGGGGTGGAAGCCCTCTGCTCGCTGCTGCCCGCCAGCTCCCAGAGCGCGGACCCCAGCTCTCGCTCCAGCATACGTGATGTCGGCAGCGTGTTCAACGTCCTCCCCCCGCACCCTGGGTCTGTCCCCTCTGTTCGCCCTGTCATTTCTTCTAGCAGGGACTACCCGCGCTTGGACAGTGTCTAGTACAATGTGGCCCCAGTCTTGGTGGGCTGCCTGCAGGCGCTGCTGTAAAACAAATGTATTGAATCCAAACAAAATGCACATGGAGCCTGCTCCTTCTGGAAGTGCCTTGGAAGGAAGGACTGGGCCCCATTGTGCTACAGGCTGCACAACACCAGCAGTAGACAGCCTCTGTCCTGAGAAACGTCTGATGCACACAAGCCCGAGAGCACAGCAAAGGCAGAAACGACCGGCGCTCCCACGCTGAGCCCGCCGAGCGAGAGGGGCAACAGTAAATCTAGACCGCTTGCTTTATGCCTCTCCTTTCAAGAAGGCTTTTGGCTGGGGTTGAGAGAGGAGAAGACCAGCTCGCCGGGAAGGCGAGGCCAGGATGGGAGCGTGAAGGTATGCGTGGGAAGGGGATACCAGGAGAGCCGGCCAGGAGACTGGGACAGACCGCCGGTGGCCAGACAGCGAGCAGCTTCTCTTCAGTATCCGGACAGCTTTGTCCTTCTGCATCTCCCCTGTGACACTGCGTGGCCGGGGCCCAAGGAGGAAGGTGTCCTGGGGCTGGGGGGAGGCCAGGCCATGCAGGCACCGAACCCCGATCCTGCCAGTTCATGAGGGTTCCAGCACACCAGGACAGGCACCACCGCGCCAGCCAAACACCAAACCAGACCAACATCACCCGGCCCAAACCAGACCGGACACTACCTTGGCATGGGAGGCTCGAGCAGCTCCACTGCCGCAGATGCTGGCTGCTGGAGGGACCGAACAATGGCTCCTTAACAGCCCCCCAGCACACGGTCCCGCCTGGCTGCCTTGTAGAAGGGGCTGAACAAAACACTAACGCCAAGAGATGGGGAGAGCAGAAAGAAGAGTCCGGTCACAAGTGGTGTCCCCCAGGGCTCGGTGCTGGGGCCGGTTCTCTTTAATATCTTTATCAATGATCTGGATGAGGGGATCGAATGCACCCTCAGTAAGGTCACAGATGACACTAAACTAGGCGGGTGGATCTGCTTGAGGGTAGGTTGGCTCTGCAGAGGGACCTGGACAGGCTGGACCGATGGGCTGAGACCAACGGTATGAGGTTCAACAAGGCCAAGTGCCGGGTCCTGCACTTGGGTCACACCAACCCCAGGCAGCGCTACAGGATTGGGGCGGAGTGGCTGGAAAGCTGCCCGGCAGAAAAGGACCTGGGGGTGTTGGTGGACGGCCGGCTGAATATGAGCCAGCAGTGTGCCCAGGTGGCCAAGAAGGCCAACAGCATCCTGGTCTGTATCAGGAACAGCGTGGTGAGCCGGACTAGAGAAGTGACCATCCCCCTGTACTCGGCACTGGTGAGGCCTCACCTCGAGTGCTGCGTTCAGTTTTGGGCCCCTCACTACAAGAAGGACATTGAGGTGTTGGAGCGTGTCCAGAGGAGGGCTACAAAGCTGGTGAGGGGTCTGGAGGACAAACCTTATGAGGAACGACTGAGGGAGCTGGGGTTGCTCAGCCTGGAGAAGAGGAGGCTGAGGGGAGACCTCATCACCCTCTACAACTACCTGAGAGGAGGTTGTAGAGAGATGGGGGCTGACCTCTTCTCCTTGGTGACAGGATGAGAGGAAATGGGTTCAAGTTATGTCAGGGGAGGTTTAGATTGGATATTAGGAAACATTTTTTCACTGAAAGGGTTATTAAACATTGGAATAGGCTGCCCAGGGAGGTGGTGGATTCACCCTCCCTGGAGGTGTTTAAAAAAAGGGTAGATGGGGTACTTAGGGACATGGTTTAGAAGTGGCTTTTGTCAGGGTAGGTCAATGGTTGGACTTGATGATCTTAAAGGTCCCTTCCAACCTCAGCCATTCTATGATTCTGTGATTCTAAGAGCAGCAGAAGGCAAGAAAGAGCCAAGCAGAAGCTTGGAGAGCAGCATTTCGCTGCAGTGCGGCACTTCTTTAGGCAGCTATAACCGAACCACAGCTCAGCTACCAGGAGAAAACGTGGACGTGGCTGGGGGAAGCATCCCATCCCGAATGCTGTTTTCCCACAGGCGCCTGTTGGGAAGAGGGAATCCAGCGGACCATTAACCAGCATCCTAAAAATAACTCCTGGGGGTTTCAGAGCCCCTCCGCGAGGCAGGCAGAAGGGCTGCTCGTGAGCAGTGATTTCTCTGCTGTAGTCACACCAGCCAGCACCACTCTGGAAAGACACGTGCCCATCAACTCGCCAGCTAGTCCCCTGGTGAGGCTGCAGGTAACCAGTGGGTTAGTTAGCAGCCTAGTCTGCTATCAGCCCAATTAGTTAAAAAGTAATTAAAAGTCCGCTATGAAGCTGAAGATGAACACGATTGAGTCGGGACAGAGGGAAAGTCAGGTCCCTGCAATCTATTAGCATCACTTGAGGAATTCACTCCCATTAGATACTGCTGTAGCCAGGAGCTTAGCAGGATCCAAAAGTAGATTAAACATTCATACGGATAATGAGAACATCCTGTTACATTAGATAGGATATAAAAAAAATAAAGGCTAGACACTTCAGTGCCACGAGCCATAAATTACCCACCAGCTGATGGGGGCGAGGAAGAGGTTTCTCCAGCAGATTGGGTACATCTACCTTCCAAGGAAGCAGTGAGGCTGGAGCATTGTTTTCAGGAGGGTGCAAGTGCCCAGCCCAGCAAGGGCCATGCCGGGGTGTCACGACAGAGCTGCCTTTGCACTTGGAAGGGCCCGATCCTGCACAATGCCAGGAGCCCCTCATTCTCACTCAAGTGCTTGAACGGTCCACAGCATCCCGCAAGGTCCCGTGTTGCATGGGCAGGAACACAACCTGGTACGTACAGGTCTAACGCACATCCCGCAGCGGGAGGAACCTGGCCAGGTTTGTGCCATGCTTGGTGCATGTCACTGGGGGGTGAACAGCACGATCCGGCCTGTCCCAGCTCCTTCAGGCAGCAAACAGCAGGGAGACAGGAGCATCCCACCTTGGCAACCCAGTTCCCAGGCACCTTTCGTGGTCAGAGGGAGGTACACAGTCTCCCACGCTGATGCTGCGGTTGTTTGGGCAGCTGCAAGGGCCTGTTACACTTGTAAGTAGGGGTCCCTTAAAACTAAAGGCAAATGTAGAAAAAGATCATTTCCTAGAAGCTTATCACCACTCCTGGCACCTTCTACTGATGGAGACGACGGGACTGGACACGGCTCATTTCATACCTGAGAGCTGGAACCTCTTTTTTTTTTTTCCCTCCCCGGCTGAACACCACTTGCAGAAATCTCCCCCTCCCTTCCAGGTGGGGCCTTAATGCACCTGGGGAGGTGGGGAAAGATCCAGGATAACTCTCAGCCTCCATGGGAAGCAACAGGCAGATTGCTCCCGGCTGGCATCGCTCCTCCTCAGGCAGCAAGCCTCAAGGGATGTACTCCTGTGGGGCAGCCCCATCCCTGCTGCTCTCCCCTGGAGCTGGCCCAGGACAAGGCTGGGGCTCTCCTCTCTGCAAAGCTGCCACCCTACCTGTAGCTGCTTTCCGCCCCTCAGGCCAGCAGCCAGGATGCGGGCAAGCCCCGGGGGCTCCCCCGGCCACTGCTGCCTGCTGGACCCTTGAAAAGAGCTGGCACCTGGAGCTGTGGGGCTGTGAGCCCAGCACTCCATCACCCACAGAGCAAAGGGGTGCGGGAGGGAAGGCAGCGAGTCACGGGCAGGGTGATGCCAGACAAGGGGGTGAGCAACAGGGTTGGCGCCTTTGGTAACACTTAACACACACAGACATGAACTTCCAAAGCACAGTATGAGGGTTAATTATCCTTCACGGAGCGGAGGCGCTTTCCCTGCATTTCCGCGAGCAAGGAGCATCCAGAGAGCTGCCCCATGCCCTGGGCTCATCGCTGTCCCAGGAGCGTGCCACGAGCCAGCCCTCCATCCTGACAGCTACTGCTGTTCCCTGACAAACCTCATTTGAACAGGAGAGCGGTGAACGATGACAAACAAGTAACGCTTCATGGCAAATAAATGCTGCTCTTGCGGAGGCCCGCAGAGTCTTCTGCGGACACTGTTTCGCTGGCTGTGCTGCAGTGGGAACAGGGGAACGCCGGGCAAAGTTCATAAACACCGTTGAGTCAAATGTCCTGATTTTTGCCAGCACCTCTTCAGATATAATTTCCACGGGCCCAACCAGCTTAGCATCGGTCCCATCGGCTCCAAGAGCTTCCAACTGCAGGTACGACAGCGAGCAGGTTCGCTTTGTGGGCACGGCTGGGCCACTACAGAGATCCAAATAACTAATGGGTGTTACAGATCCAAACCACACGCCTAGAATTCACCTAGAAACTAAGCAGCAGGTGGCAAAAATCACAGGACATTGGTGTTGCATATGCCCTGCCTGCACAAGCATCCCTCCTCAAGAGGCAGATAGACACCCTGCCTGGACACAGAGCTTCCTGACCTCTGCCAGCCCCGCGGGAAGCACGGCCGGGCTGACAGGGATGCCGGGCATACTGGACAGGTTACAACTTTTTGCCAAACGCGAACGACAAACAGCATTTTTACAGACGGCATTTCTGCTAGCAGCCATGCCCTGAAGAACTCCAGGGATTAAATAAAGACCTGGAGACCACATCCAGAAGCAAACCTCCGCCCCCCCGACAGCACTAGGCAGCCCGTGCAGGGACCCTCCAAAACACGTGGGGCTTCTCCACCCCACCAACACCCCTAGGAGTCACCTACCTGTGCCTGCTGCTGCCGAGCAACCCAAGCCATTGCAGAGGACCAAGAGTGCCCAGACACCTCAGAGACCTTTGGGATGGAGATGGGAGTGGGGAACGCAGGGAACATCTCAAACATACCCCCAGAGAGCTCTACAAACTGACCCAGCATCTGCACACCCAGATATCCCCTCTCCCCATGCTGCGGGCTGCAGATCCGTTAGCAGCAGCTCACACGTGGCAGGGTGGGGGAGAGCAGCTGCTGCTGCTTGTGAAATAATCATCACCAACACCCGACCCTGCTTTCCTTGGGCTCAGCCTGGGCTGCCAGACCCTGCCTGCACCTCCTGCCCAGTCAGGGCTCAAGGAGCTGGGAGTGCCCCAAGCGCGGGGAACACATGGAGGAGTTGTTATTGTTGGTGGTGGTGGCGGCAGGTGAGGACTTCTCCCTACCTCCACAAGCATCTCCTGCCCCGGTTTGCAGAAGCAGATCTGTGCAGCGGGTGAACTGCCGCAGTGGCAGTTGGTAACACAGCTGCCAGAAAATGTTCTGGCTAAAGGCTTTTTTCCCCCCTTTTGGAAAACGCCAGTTCTTGGAAACTGAAGCATGTCATGGGAAGATAGTAGCTCAGAGATGCTTCCCCGGTCTAGAATGGAAATTCAAGTGAAACCAGGTGGAGGTCCTCCCAGTGAGTGATCCAGGGTGGGATGGGGGAGGCTTTCCTTTCCCCCCAGGGAAACCAGCACATGCCAGAACCAGGGGCTTTGGGGAAGATGCTGGAGACCCCATCATGAGGCATAAACTAACCAAAGCAGAGCTCCCATCCAACCTCTGGCTGTTGGTAGTTGCTTTGTATCCTCAAGCAGGAAGATGCACCTCCTTTTACCGATTACTTCTTGGCTATGGGGTCATTCTCCAGCTCTCCTTGCCGCGGTACCTCCCCTTGCCCTCCTGCTGCCAGCCCTTCCACCCCTCCGCACCCTCCATCCACCAGAAGTGCTGCAGAAGCTGCCGCGCAGAGATAAGATGTCAGCCGAGATGCCAAATACGTTTATCTTTTACTCCCGAGAGGATGAGCAGGGCAGGCAGCGTTTCTTTCTCCATCTGGGACCAAGAGCACGGGGATGCTCATGCAGGCAGGGCTCTGGGGAAGCCAAAAAACTTGCCAGGTGGTGCCCTGTCACGCTGCCTTTTTTAACACAATGTCCACGTCAGCGGAGTTTGGGGGAGCCCACACTGGCTGCGTGCACCCAGCACCGCTCCTCCCTCGGACACCCCAGGAGCACGGCTGGGAGAGAGGCCCTAGGGAGAAGCCAAGAGCGAAATCCAAGCGGGGAAGAGGAGTGAGGCCGAACTGGCCGAGGCAGGCAGCTGCCGGCTCTGCCCGCGGGAGCTGGGGCTGCAGGCAGCGCGGACAGATGGCTACTTCTCGCCCAAGCAGCCTCCGTGTCTCATTCACAGATTTGCTGTCCCTGAGTCATTGCCCTTCAAACGACAGCGGAGCCCGAGCTTCCTCTGCGCGGGGCCGGGCATGAGTCGCATCCTAATGGCATCCCGGTGACAGCGGGAATAGCCCCTGGCAGCCTGGTGTATCCTGCGCTCCTGCCTCTGCTACCTGCTTGCCTCTGGGCTGCCTCTGGAGCCGGGCAGCTGAGGAAAAGCCCCGTGGGGCATCTGTGGGGCCAGTCCTGGGGCCATGGGATGTTTCGAGGAGACCCCGCTGCCTCCTGGGGTGCAGAGGGGCTGGGGCTGCTGCGTGCTGCCCTCAGGGCTCCCAGGTGCCGAGCCCTGCGGTGGTGCCCAGGGCCTCTGCCACGGGGAGAGGCCAGGCTGTGCACGATCCCTGCCGTGCACAAAAGGCTCCTTTCCCGATGGAAAAGATCCCTGTCCTCAAACAGGGACCACTTGAAGCCCTTTGTGTGGGCAGGTCCAGCGATGTCCTCAGTTCGTGCAGACACGGTGTGCATCCTCTTCCACCTCTCAGTGCCTGGCTTTGGGGAAGCTGCTGCCTCCTCTTCCCCCAGCAGCGCAAGGATGCTGGCATGGCTGGCAGTCGGCGTCACACGAGCAGATCCCTTTGTCCGTGGGGACAGCACGTATTGCTGCATGTTATGAAAAGCAGCACCACAAGCCATCCCCGATCTGGGCCACCCCAGGCAGCCCGTGGCAATGGATGTGTACAGCAAGGGAGGGACCGGGCGGTGATTGTGTTATTTTACCAGGTCACGCATTTTGCCGACACTGTCACACGTGCTGCTGAGCTCACTGACTCCCAGAGACTGCCTGCACCCGACGGGACCATAGCACACCGGACGCTTTCCAAAAGGCATTGTTAGCTGCTGAAGTATCGCACCGCACCTCTGCCACCGGAGCAGAGCCTGCTTCTCCTCGGAGCTCGTTCCGCCCCGCCGCTGAAGCCTCCGTGCGCATCGTGCTCCCAGGGACGGGCGCACACGGAGAGGAACCCGGGATCGCACCCAGCATTGGCGGCTGCAGGCACAGCCGGGAGCACACGGGCGCAGGAACAGGCGCTGGCACCTGCGTCACTTGTAGCTACTTGGTGACAGTTTGATGGAGACAGATCTCTCGCCCTCCCTCGTGCTCTCTCCTGCACCATTTGCCGACCTGCCTGTTGCCGCACGGAGACCTGCTGCCTTTATAAACTTTTTTTCCCTTAAGCACCACCGACCGATGTTAATGGGCGAGGACGAACAGACACCCAACCAGCCCAAAGCAGGCAGCCAAACACCACTGAAAGCAGCGGTAAATCCCCTCCCATTCACACACAGAATCACAGAATTGTGGGGGGGATTGAAGGGACCTCTGGAGATCACCCAGTCCCACCCCCTGCCAGAGCAGGGTCACCCACAGCAGGTGGCACAGGAACGCCTCCAGGCGGGTTTGGGATGTCTCCAGAGACGGAGACTCCACCACCTCTCTGGGCAGCCTGTGCCAGGGCTCTGCCACCCTCAGGGTAAAGAAGTTCCTCCTCGTGTGGAGATGGAACTTCCTATGGTCAAGTTTGTGCCCGTTACCTCTTGTCCTGTCCCCGGGCACCAGTGAAAAGAGCCTGGCTCCATCCTCCTGACACCCACCCTGTAAGTATTTATAAGACCCCCTTAGCATTCTTTTTTCCAGACTGAAAAGACCCAAATCCCTCATCTTTTCTTCATAAGAGAGGTGTTCCAGTCCCCTCAGCATCTTGGTAGCCCTTTGCTGTCCCCTCTCCAGCAGTTCCCTGTCCTTCTTGAACCCCAGAGCCCAGAACTGGACACAGCGCTCCAGCACACACACCACCACCCAAGTGCTGGGGCGCAGCACCCCATGGCCGCTGCCCCCACCCCAAGCTGCTATGCCCCACAGCGACCGTGTGGGTCTGGTCGCCAGCCCACCACGCACCTCCAGGCGTCTGGAGATGTCTCGACCCCAGGCAAAGCTCGGGACTAACCAAGCACCAGCTCAGCATCCCCCTTCCCTCCCAGATCACAGCACTCCCACGCGTCCCACGCACCGCTAGAGCATCTCTGACACCTTGACGCTTTTTTTTCTTATTACAGAGCAAACTCCTTTCATCAGTCAGTTTTCGGTTCTTCTATTTTTCCACCTTTGATCTCTGTTTTCAAGCACCTAGGTGGCACCTGGCCCAAGGCACAGGAATCAGGCCGTGCCAGGGGCTGCGCTCGCAGTAACTGCACACCTAAACCCACACATCCCTTTTGTTCAAATCCTTTATACAATTTAATCACGTCTTTGTGTGGTTTCAGCAGGGCTGAAAAAAAAATTACCTTTGCTCACATGGAGCCGGTGTGTAAGGTGGAGCTGCGTGCTCAGCTAAGCTCCTGCACGTGGTCTTGTTAAAATGGCCAAATTACGTACTGCGCTGATCCGCTGGAATTACTCTGGAATTCACTCTGCAATTTACTTTTTTTTTTTTTACCTTATGAAATGCTAGCAAAGCTCCACCTCACTGGCCAGGCTTCTTTTTGGGGAAAAGCTCCAGGTGCAGACAGCAGAGCTGCCCGGGTGCCTGGGGACAGCCTCTCCCCTCCCGCGTGCTGCTCCTGCTGTAGCACCCACGAAGCCACTAACGCTGCAAGAGGGGACCAGGCACCCAGCCCAGGGCGACGGGGAGGCGGCTCTGCAGTCACCCCTCAGCAGATCGGCTGCGAGCCTCAACATTAATGTGAACTGTAAGATGGGAACCCCACCCCGGACTTCACATTTTTAAAAAAAAAAAAAAATTAAAAAAAACCAACAAGATTTTGGTGAAACCGCTTTTGCTGTGGGTCTCAAGCGACCTCCCCTCCACGCACAGGTCTCCAGGCAAGAAGCCATCCAGGCTCCGAGCCACAGTGCACCAGGTTGAGCAGCATTTTGGATAAGCTCAGCCCAAACTCAACTCCAGCTGCTTTTGTGAAGGTAAAATGCTACTTTGGTTCCTCCCCGGCCCCGAGGTGCCCCCGGGACATTGCCCTCCCAAAGCTCCCGGGCCCATCATGCTCAGGTTTCCAGGAAGATGCTCCGCAAGGAGGGATGCTGAGCAGAGACGCAGATTGCTGATGTTGTTTCTGGCTAAAAAAGAGCAAGGAAACAGGATGCCCGGACAGTGTTTAACCCAGGCACGATGCTGTGGCACTTTACAGCAGGGACCGGCCTCCACCTCCCACCGCATCGCCTGCGCACCCACAGCAGGGAAACACCGGCACGCCGCGAAAGCCTCGGGAGTGAAATCCTGCCCTGCCAGGCTCCCCGAGACGGGCTCTCCAGTAGGTAATGGGGAAAACCAGAGGCGGAGAAACAGATCTGGCCAGGGTGGCAGCGGGATTCAACAGCCACTGGCCCACGCGTGCAGAAAAACCCTGGTAATCTAATAAAATTTGAGATGGTACAGGTCCTGTCCAGCCTCGCCTTCCCACCAGCGCTCTGTTACCAGCCCCGGCCCTGCAGCTCCTGCCTGTCAGCCCTTCTCTCTCTGCAGCTTTATTTCTTGCAACCTAATGAATCCTTAATTCAGCGGGCTTTGTCCCATAGATCTTGATTTGCCCTAGCACGGGTGGGAACATGCACTTTGAGGAGGGCTCTCCGTAGCGGCTGTTGGTGAGGGATACAGCAAGAACAGAGCGCTCTGCCTTCACAGAAGCAAACTCTCGTCTGGCGGTGGCTGAGCTGGAGCAACGCTGCTTTTTGCCTGTTCAGAAAGAGGGGAAAAAAGGCACAAACCGGCCATAAGCATCCCGCCAGGCATCACTTTGAAGGCACGGGGATTTCTTCCTGCACTAAGTCCTGCAAAGCCTGAGCCGACGGTTCGTGCGCCGCAAGGGCTGACGCTGCCCCACATTTCCCGAGGGACGTTCAGGGGCAACATCCACGTCCCCAGGGACGGGACCTCCTCCAGCCCTTTTGAAGGATGCTACCAAGGTGTCACCACAACCGCTCAGTGCATGAAGTTCATGGCGTCTCGCAGTGACAAAGGTACAAGTTGCACAGGAAGAGGGGAGATGGAGGTGGCAGGAGCTGCTCCCGATTCATTTAATGAATTTCCTCTCTTATAGGCAGAAAAAACCCAAGTATTTTCCATGTGTTTTATGTACATCACCACTAACCAGCACCATGCCCCCAGCAGCTGGTGCTCTGGTCCTCTTCACTGCAAAAGGCAAAATGTATTTCAGAGGACAGATGGACCACGTGGACCCGCTTCGTCCCCTCCCTCCCCTGCAGGGCACCAGGGGAACCTGCCCACGAGGGGCTGCGAGAGCCAGCCCCCACGAAACCCCGTCAAATGCCAGATGCAAACAAACAATAAACCCGAGAAACGTATTTTCACGTTTGACTGTCTCTCAGCCACAGGGATTTTTGGTGTTAGGAGTAAGAAGTAAAACATTTTTGGAGTATGGTTCAGCAGCTGACGCGCGCTGCACGGGAATAACAACAACGTATGCAGAAAGTGGGATCTGCCTGGGAATTATTTCCGAGCAGAAAATAAAATGGCCTAGGAGAACATTACAGCAATGAGTAATCTAAGCAGCTGAATTACACAGAGACCCCACCATTTCATGGCATTTCCATCTCCCGCAGCTCCCAGGGAGATTTTGGCCCAGCCTTCCCCAAGCGCTCCCCCGAGCCCCGGTCACGGAGGGACCCCGGGTCTGGATACCCAGGGGGCACGGAGGGATCCGGGGTTTGGATACTCAGGATGCTGCTCACCCCCCTGCAGCACCCGCCTTTCCGCAGCCGAGCACAGTGCCCCGAAGCCGCGGGCAGCCCTCAGGGTAATTTATCAACAGGGAACGACGGGACTTGTGTGTCTCCTGAAACCAACCCGCAACGCTCCGTCGTTTCCAAGTTTTTCACTCCGGGTCAAACCTGCTGCTGTTAAGAAGGAACCGGTTGCTCCGGTGGGGCTTTTGTTGTTGTCGTTTTAAAGCAGGTGCGATAAAAGAGGCAAAACCACCGGGGCGATTCGCCTGCCAAAGAGCTCCGTGTGTGCTGTTTAGCGAGCCGCGCTGCTCCTTGGGGACGAAATTACGGGGGTGGTGGTGGTCGGGGGGGGTACGTGGCTCTGCAGAGGGAGGCTGTGTGCAGGTGAGCCGGAGCTGCTTTGTTTGCCTGTTTTGTTTTTCCAGACGCTATTAGGGAACAGGACGGATGGAAATGGGAGGCAGCACTAACTCCCCCAGCGCTAACCTCCCGTGGCGAGCGCGGTCCCTTGCCCTGCATATTCACCCAGCCCCAGGATTATTATTTAAATCCTGTTTACCCAGCTACACGGCTCTCTGCGGCCAGAGTCCCGCTCCAGGGATTTTGCAGGAGCCGGCTGAGCTGTCTATTCTCTTTTCCGCTGCTCCTCTCCTATTTTGCTGTCATTTCCTCTCCTATGCCGTTACCATCGAGCAGTAGCCCGCTGCTGTCGCTTACAAGCGGGTATTCACATGGGCAGCGTGCAGCCACAAGTCCCATCAGAAAATGCAGTATTATTTAGCATCTGGAAGGGAATTACAAATTCCTACAAATTCAGGCTGCTTTAAAAAATCCCGCCAGCCAGATTTTTTCCCACTGCCAACCACGACAAACGAGTAACTGCAGCCCCTGCTGAAGTCCAGGGGACTCGAAATCAGGCCAAAACCCGCTCGTCGCCACCACACCGGGTGAGTTTGGCGTTAGCCTGGTTTCACAAATGGGGAACAGCCACCAAGAGGGTGAGGTGGAGACTCGCAGCTGCGAAAGTCTGAAGGAAGACACCTAAATACATACCGAAGCACCCTAAATAAGCGGCTTGATTTTCACGAGAGACAGAAGCGAGCGGGAGCTGCGAGGGCTCGGATGGGTGCATGCGGACTCGGGGACCCCCACTGGAAACCTCCTCGCGGGTGGCCCGGGCGGGCGCCTACGGGTTGGCCCTGCCGCTCCCAACCTCCTGTTGCTTCCCAAACACCGCCTGCAAAATTGCAAAGCTGGGGCTCACGGACGCTCTAAGGATGCAACCGCCAACATGACACGGAGGCAAGCGAGGAGGTCCGCGCCTTGCCGCTGCTGCCTTCAGCCCTGCATCTTCTAAGCTCGTTTCCTCCTTTCTCATCAAGGATGTTAAGACCAGGGACACTTAATGAAGACTCATCTAAGCACGGCCCTGTTTCTACATGCTTTACAATCCATGGGAACATCTCCTTGCCCAAGACCCAAAGGTAATGATTATTTTCTTATCTTTCTTTGCTTCTCTCTCTGGGTCTCTACACCAGCGAGCGCAAGCCAGTTGGACTGGGCAGAGATGGACGCTAAGCCTGAAGTGGGGGGTGTCTGTACACGTTCCCGGACACAGCACGGGAAGAACCCCGCTTCTGCCAGGCCCCCGGGAGTGGGAGCAGCGCAACGGCGGGCAGCGCCGAACCCCTTCATTCACCGTGGAAGCGGAGCAGGAGGACGGAAGCACTCAGTGCAGGCTGAATACTATGTACCTTTGAAACCGCAGGGGGAATTTGGGCAAGCAGATTGTAATTACCTGGCGTGGCACCGGCCCAGAACGCCAGCACTAGCTCCTTTCCAAAACCGGCTCCTTACAAAAGCGATGCAGAAACGTGGGCCTGAGAGCAGCAGCCAGGATTTCACCGTTGTGCCCTTGATGAAAGACACCACCTCGGCGTCCCCAGCGCTGCGCCCCAGTGCTGCTCCCGTGCTTTCCCAGGGGATGAGGTGCGCGCCGAGAGCCACCCGCACTGCCACCGCGGCTCCAAGCGTCCCTCAAAACTCTCCCAGAAGAGCAGCGTCCTGTCACCGGGGGATGCTCTGCCACCGTCCCTCTGGGGACGATGCTGTAACATGCTCCGCTGCCTCTCCCCCAAGACATGGCTCTGAGAAAGGGAAACAGGTTTAATTATCGAGACCATTACGCTTCCCGGAGGCGATGTCTGGAGGGAGCACGCACAGGTGAGCCGGGCAGCTCGGAGCAGGTGGAGGCTGGAGGAGCTACGGTGCTGGGGCTCCTGAGAAAGCAGGGGAGCGCCCAGCAGAACCACACCGGGCTCGGGACAGAGATACGACCACAGCTCTCATTTTGGAGAGGAGATGGTCACCGTGCTGAGGCTCGACCTGACGGATGCTGAGGAAGACAACCTATTCGCTTGCGGAACATGGACCGTGCCCCGGGGCTGGGGACGATCGGTGACACCGGGGCGGTAATGCCAAGGGGGAGGCACATCCCGGCCGTCTCCCTGGGGAGAAGGGATGGAAGGTCTGGAAAACAGCTGCTGCGGGCGGGGAAGGGGCTCTGGCGCTGTGGTTCATCTCAGGTCACCGCTCGTCTACACACCTCGGCTTAACGACGGCCGGGCAGAGCCCTGGGCTGCCCCAGCCCTGCGCAGCACCCCAAGGCAGCAGGCCAGAGGCGGCGGTGAGGGGCCCCACGCCTGCTCCAGCTCAGCCCGTGCGTGCAGAGGGGCGCGGGTGAGGCTGGTGGGAAGCGGGGTGTCGGGATGGGCGTGATGGGTGTGAAGAGATGTGCGAGTGCGCGCACGCTTGCCTGTCCGGCGACACGGGGCGGGGGGGGACACACGACACCCCGCAGCACCCCCTCCTACCTTGCAGTCCGTCAGGCAGGATCTGACCGAGTACTCTTCCGATTGCAAGTACTTCTCCAGCAAGAGGTCGAACTCCTCGTATTTTTCCTGAGCGTGTTGGTCCAGCCGCTGGTACGCCTGGACGCAGCTGCTACAGGCCTCCCCGCCCAGCGCCCCGGACGCCGCCGCCACCAAGTCCACCATCAGGTTGTCCACGCTGCAGTCCAGGCCGTCCGGGCCGGCCATCTCCCGCAGCAGGTCCCAGATCGTGTAAGTATCACAAAAGGAGAGGTTGAAGTTC
>VXBH01007342.1:13202-57923 GCA_013400035.1 Rynchops niger | reverse complement strand
CTCCCCGAAACCCGCCCGCCGCCCCTTCGCCGCCCTCCCCGGCCTCGCCGCCCGTCGCGGGCACCGGCGGCGACAGGTGCCGTGGTGCTGAAGGACAGCTCCGCCCGCCCCGCCGCTACCGGGGCCTGCCCCGGGGACCGGAGAGCGGGGCGCGGGTGTCCCCAGCCGCCCCCGGCAGCCCGGCTCCCGACAGCCCCGCGTGTGGGGTACCGCGTCCCGTGTCCCCCGGAGAAGGCGGAGGAGGTGGCAGCCCCGGCGGGATTACCGATGGGCGGCGTGTCTGGCCTTTGTGTCCGTAAGGGACGGATCCTGAGCGGAGAGGGGCTGCGGAGGTGTGTGTGTGGGGGGGTGACGCTGTCCGCCAACAACGCTGCCCTGGGGGTCGCACAGCTCTCCCGGGGCAGGCGGAGGGCGGGTGTGCCCTGGGCACTCACTGCCTGCTCGCACTCGGCCCCGATCACACCGAAAAGAGCCCCCAACAATTCCGTCACTGGGTCACCGGGAGAGAATTCTGACCAGGCACCAAAACTAAGAGGAAGGTAGCTTCCAGGGAACATTGCTTCTTTGTGTCCCAAACCCTGTTGGCACCCGGTTGGGGGTTTCTTGGGCAAATTAGACAAGAGACTGTCAGCTTACTGGGAGTGGAAAATAAACAGAGCTCTGCAACATGAAATGCTGCTGTAAGCAGAGCAGCAGGCATCCAAGCTCTGGGGCTCCTTCTCCATACATGAAGCCATCCTCACCCTCGGGCACTAACCTGTCTGCGGGAACTGGTTCAAGTGTTCCTATTTCTGGGGTTTTCATCAAGCTCTGTCCCAAAGTGAACCAACTCCTTCATGCCGCTCAGCTGTGCTGTCAGCACTTCAGCAACAGAGGTGCTGGAGCTGGTTGTCTGGGCTGCCTCAGGCTGGCCCGGTGGGATCCTGCAGGCACGGGGAAAGTCACCGGAGGCTTTATCCTCCTCCCTTTTGTCAGCCTGACCTGCGAGGAGAGCGAGTCCCGCGGGAAAGTGGAGCTCACGGTGTTTATGCATGCACAGGAGGGCTGTCATCTCAGCTGGTGCTCAGGGCGCTGCTCTAATGTGAGCACAATGCGTGGAAATCCTCCTGCCCACTGCCCTCCTGAATCCCAAATGCCCAGGCCTGGGCCAGAAGATCAGGATTTTACTTTGCTATGGCCACCCTCCTCTGAACGCAGGCCCTGTACAACAGGGCATGGGCCACCGACCCCTCTCTGTGACAGCGAGGGGCATCTCGGGGGGCTGTACAGCTGGAGCTGAACTCCCACCCCTCCTGCCATGCAGCACACCCGGAATAAAGAGCATGTTAATCATGAAGGCCAACGTGTTGGAGCTGTACATACTCCAATGGTTAGCTCTGCTGTGGCTGAGGCACTGAGGTGAGGAAAAATCTGGTCTAGAGCCAGGAGAGGTTTTACAGCCGGAACGAACAAATGTCGAACATCACTGAAAGTGATATAAGGAAAAGTGCAAGGCAGGCTGGAGACTGAACTCCTCTGAGCCGTGGCACAGGCACCTGTGGCTCCCGGAGCACAGGGCAGAGCTCAGGGGGCAGCTTCCCTCTGGCTCTTCCACCCCATCCCTTCCCGCCCCTCCAGCATGCCCATGGCCTGGCTGGGAGGAGATGCTGAAGTAGCTGAGAGCGCTATTTTTGCAGGTCCAGGGTTTCTCTGATAGGGCTTCTTTCCTGGGACTGCCAGTGCCTGCCTTGTGCACATAGGATTATACCAAGGGTTGGGGCACTGGAACCCCTATTTTGGAAATAAATACTAACTGAGATCCCCCTGTATTTGCATTGAAATGGCTCTGATACCTCAGGCACAAATGCCTCACCGTCTTGTGCGTGGTGTGGGAGCAGTGAGTCCCACAGCGCCGGTGCCCTTGCTCACTGGGGCACGAGCGGCGGGTGGGAAGTACAAGGCTGTGACCGCAGCAACTCCTTGCTGCTGGGAATGGAGCCCCAGCCTGCCTAGCAGAGCCGAGCATACTGCTTTCTCATGGGAAACTGAGGCACCAGGCACCATAGGGGAAAAATCCACCGAGTCTGAGCGTACTCGGTCCAGGCTCTGGGCACACTGGCAGGGACCTCGTTTCCTAAGATGTGCTGCCTGGCCAAGAGGCAGCAGCCTTGGGACGCCAGTTCTTTACAGTCTCTGTTGCCAAAGGGCTTTCACTTCCCCATGGTGAGGTACCGCTATGCCGTGCAAAACCAAAATGTCTCTGGGAGAGCGAGAGGCCAGCAGTATAGCACATTGCTGGGCTTAAAAAGAGCTAACAGGCAACAACAGAGCCCCTCGAACCCTTGCATACCCCTTTATTTGTCTAACAGGGAGCCCTGCTGTCCTTTGGCCCCAGCTGCTGGAGGCAGCTCCTTCCCTTCTACTGCTCTGCGTGCCAGTGCTGGGAGGCTCAGGGCAGGAAGGGAGACAACGTCCCATGTTTCCAGCAGTGGGTTTGGTGGTCCCAACTAAAGGCTAGCTAAGCCTGGTGCTATTTGTGTCAGCAGAGGGGATCTTCTCTTCCTCCCATCTTCAGCAGGGAGCTGCTCTTTAAGTGTCTTTTAAGCCTTTTCCTGCCTATCTCCCCAAAGCCGCACTGTTCCCATCCTATTTCAGCTTTTTTTGCCAGCCAGAGGACTCCACTTTCTTCCTGTCCTTGCACTCCTCGTCCTTTCATGGGTATTTGTGGGCTGAACACAACCAGAAGGATGGGCAGCAAGGAGGGCATGGGGAGGGCTTCCTGGGGAGCCCACCCGTGTGGGCACATGCCATGAGGCTGAGCTCAGCCCCAGCTTCTCTGCGTGCTCCGGCAGGGCTTTGATGGGAGCTCATCGCTGCCATGCCCGTCGGGAGCAGTTCTCCACCGCAGAGCCTGTACCTTGCTCAGCATCACCCAGCTGAGACAGGGCTGCGCAAACACTGCCCTGTTTGGTGAAGGGCTCCGTTTCCAGGACGCAGCGCTATTTCCACCCAGGAGTTTCCCCTTGCTGGGAAAACATTAACCGCTCCTCCCACTCTCTGCTCTTGCATTGCAAAAACAGCGGTTTACATGTGGCCCTTTGTGAGAGAAGGGTTTCGTTTGCGCTGCCTTCCTTGGGTTTCTCTCTGTTTACTGCTGTTGCTGGTATTCAAAGGGCAATGCGGTTTACTGATGTTTTCCTTACACCAAGCAGAGATGCATGGGCTGGCTCTCCACTCCGCGTCAGTCTCTGCCCCGCTGCTCGGGAGGCTTCCCTGAGGAGCACCAGCAATTTGGAGACAGTTTCCATCATTACCTAATGCTAATCGGCTTGCTGACTGATCAGGTAGACCCTCGGGTGTGGGGATAAGCTAGCAAGGAAGTCACCACCAGCATAAGGCCAGCGTTTTCTTACCACATGCTGTGGCTGGTAAGGCTTGGCCTGGTCTTTGCAAAGGGCTCTCCGTGATGTGCTTTTATGGGATCTCGATGCTTTGCTGGAAAAGGCAAATTGTTACCTGCAAGGGCAGGGGTCCCAGGCACCAGGAGGAGGGATGGGGAGGAGGACCCCAAGCTCCAAGCAGCTGTCAGAGGCACCAGGGCACAGGCATCCCCAGGCATAGTAAAAGCACCTTGAAGAGAGCCCAGGGGCTGACGCGATGGGGTGGCAGGAGGGACAATTACACCAGGCGTCAGTGTCACCCTATCAACACGTGGCTTTCGGCAGGCACACGCAGCACTGCAATGCAAACACCCATGCACCCAGCCGGCATTTGGGAAGGGCCACCACAGTGCGGCCCCGGCCAGGTATCCAGAGTGCAGAAAAACTTTTGCTTTTTGCAATTAAAATTAGCTGGAGCAGAGACCCAGCCTGGCTGGCTGCTCTGGGGCATGAGCTGCCAAGGGAAGAGCGCAGCATGGGGCACGCAGCCCCATGTGTCCCACCTCCTGCGAGAGGCCTTGTTCGGTGCGGCCCCAGAGGAGGGTGCGGACTTGGGAGGTCACCCTCAGCCCCCATCCTTGTGGGGCAGAGGGAGGACCTGAAGCCGGAGGAATCCCAGGGGCAGCAGCCCTGCCCGATGGCTCCATCCAGGATCAGTCCTGGCCATGCCCATCCCGGTGAACCCTACAGCCAAGCCTCCCAACCGCAGGGCTCTGCCCTCACCTCCTGCCGGGGCTCAGCGTAGCGTAGCTGGGCTCGGGCTTGTGTTCACATCCATACATGTTGGGGGCGGGGGGGAGGTCCCCTGCCCGGACCCTTTCACTCTCTGCCCAGAGCTGCCTCACAGCCCACTCCCTTTACTCCTTACCCGGCTGCAGGCAGCAGGGGAGGCGTAGCCCATGCCTGGCCCATGGCAAGGGAGCAGATGCTGGCAGGATGCGCAGGAACACAGACGGGGGATGTATCTCACAGATATCCCACCTCAGGCTCTTTGCTGACTCAAGTGCCAGCATGGACCCTTACAACCTGTAGGCTTCAGGGTGGCAAAGCTGGAGAAAGGGCTGACGCCTGGCTTGGAGTCGTTAAAATCCCACCCTGCTGCACAAACTCTGTGCTCCCACTGGAGACTGGCAGCAGAAGATGCTTTACCCATCGTAGGAGTGTTGAGCTGGCACGAGCCTTGCCTTGCGATCACATATCTTGTTTGCGACGCAGCGACAGACCTAGCAAGCCCTGCTGCTCACCAGCTCCCAGCCAGGATGGAGGTGAGGAATCCCGTTGCTGGGAATCTCGGGGGAATCTCCTAAGGGATGTCCCTGGTGTGGGATGGTTTGCTGCAGCAAGAATGCAGCTGAGGTTGCTTCATACAGAGAGGGGCCCCGAGAGGTCCCCAGCCTCAGCAGCCCTTGCTCTGGCTGCAAGTAAATCAAGTGCAATCAGATAAAACAGCTAGAAGGTGGGGAAGAAGGGGATGTACATCCCAGACCTTCTCGCAATGAGACCGGGAAAGGCAGGGATGCCATGCCTGGGTGCCCAGGGTTTGCCACTTTGGTGTCAGACCTCAGTAGTCCCCTGCCCAACATTGCCCGTGGGACCCACTTGCCCTCGCCTGGTGCCAGGCAGCAAGGGGACGGCTGCCTGCAGGGAGAGGGGTCAGGGAGCCCCTCTCCAGGGGACACCCCACAGCCTCACCCCACCAGCACTGCCCGTACTGCTCTCATTCACAAATCCTCATCCCCGGGCTGGCTCCGTGCCCTCCCGACCTCGGTGGCCCTCGTGCGGCGCCGCTTGGCCGCGTTTCTAGACATACCCAGGATGATGTCAACAGCGTCCAACCCTGCTTCTATACGGCCCTCCTGGGAAAGCCTTCAGACCACATAGCCGAGTTGCTGGCCAGACCTGCCAGGCTCCCGGCTCCTTGGGCAAGGGCTCCTATTGCTTCAGCTCCCAAACAATGGGCCGTGGCGGGGGCTCTCAGCTAGCCTCCAGGGCACAGACTGGTTTTCCCATCAGGTCCCACCACTGGTGCCGCCATGTCACCACGTGGCACAGCCCCTTGGCCAGGGACCTGGGGTGCACAGCCTAGGAGGAAGCTGCCTGGCACCCCTTCCTGGGAATGGCCATGTTGGCATCCCGCTCCTCACGGGGAAGAGTTGACTCCAGGTCGCAGCTACAGCAGCAATGGCAGCTGACCATGAGAGACCCCACAGGACTGGGCTCCCAGCACCACCAGTGCTCCCAGAAAGGGGCCGTAGTGGTGGCACCTTAAGAAGAGCCTGTGCCAGGGGTGAGAGGGACTCACCAAGTTGTGTGAGACCTCATATACTCGTGTCATGCAAGTGCAGTGCTGCACCAGGCTGGAGAGGAGGGTATGGCTGAGTTCCCCATCTCCCTGTTACCCACCTCATTCCCTGCCCTCTCACTGGGCCCTTTTCTTGCATTATTGACGAAGGGGAATTTAATTTTGGTTTCCATCCTATATTTGCAGGAGAAAGGCCACTCTGACCCTCCCCAGTGCCCCTCCCTTCTGCCTGCCTTCTGCCTGATTTGCTGGGAGCATTTTGGCCCTGCAGCCTGGAGCCCCTGGGACCCAGCCCTACCAGCTGCACAGGATGGTCCTCCCTGCCCAGCCTGTCCCAGCCGCTCGCTCTGCAGCCTGGCCAGCATGGGGTGAAGGAGCCGGTCTGGCCCCAGACCGGTATCTCGGGAGGAAGGAGTGGGGATGGACAGAGAGCACAGAACTCATTGGCCTCAGAATAGGTACCTCCTGTGGGTCCTCCCGGTGTGAATCCCAATCCCGGTGTCCATCCCACACCGGATCCTCCTGCCCTGCACCCCAGTACAGGCCAGTGATCCCCGTCTCAGAGGGGATGGGGCTGGGGTGGGATGCAGCACCCTCTGCTCTCCCTGCAGACTTCCACCTCATACCTTTCCCGTTCCTTCCCTGATGTTTCTTTCCATCTCCTGGAAGAGACTGGGATGCACACACTTCACCAAAGTTCCTATGCCTACCTGGTGCGAGAGGTCTCCGATTCCTGCCCTGTTTCAGGCTCCATCACCCCATACTCCGCACGCTCCCCTGTGGCCCTCTGCCCCTTGCCCCCCACCTGCTTCCCCCCACCCTCCGCTGCAGTCAGGCCCTTGGATCTGAGGGGTCGAGAGAGCGGTGGCAGAGGTGGCACGGCATGCCACGCTGGCAGGGCAGCTGCCCAGGCAGGGGCAGGCTCTGCGGCTGCCCGGCAGAGCTCCCCTGGCCCGGGCTGGCTGCAGCCCCATGCTGCTCCCAGCTGTGAGCGCTCAGAGCAAGGGAGGGGAGCAGGGAGAGGGGGTTACAGCCCACAAAAGCAGATGTTGCTAATTGAGCCTTTGAGCTGCATGCCAAGCCATGGCATGGAGGCTCTGCCCGGGTTTCAGAACCACTGCCAGGTCGCTGGCTTTGAAGATGGTGGGGGTGGGAGAGGGGGCTGGCGAGGGGGAGGCCGTGCATGCGTATCAGATTGAGCAGCCGTGCAGCCTGCAGACCCGTGTCTGGTGGCTGCTGGAGCCAGGAAGCTCATCCCGCTGGGGCAAAGGAGGCCAGGAGTGAAGGTCCTCGTATCTGCACCTTGGCCACGGCTGGTCCAGGACAGGTTAATGCCTTTGTGTAGTAGGAAGGTGGTACCTACAGGTGGCTACTAATTTCCCTTTTATTTTCTTTGACGGTTAAAGATGAAGAAACCCTTGTTAGCAATGGCAGGTCCTGGAGCTGCCTAGGAAGGAGAGAGGATCTGGACACTTGACTTGATGAGAGCATCCTCCCCACCAGCCCGAATGCTTGCCAGCAGCCACAGCAACCTCTGACCAGCTGGTTTGCTGATAAGAGACATCCCTTGCTCCCCCCAAAGCCTCCAATTTCCCTTTCCTCAACTTTCTGACCACACTGGTTAGAGCCTGGGGTTCTCTCACTGGTGCCCAACTCTGGTGGCGGAACTTGCTGTGTTGTTGCTCTGGGTCGATGCCACTCGCAGGGTGAGCTGAGCCGTGGGGTGACCTG
Source organism: Rynchops niger (assembly GCA_013400035.1). Taxonomy (NCBI): domain Eukaryota; kingdom Metazoa; phylum Chordata; class Aves; order Charadriiformes; family Laridae; genus Rynchops; species Rynchops niger. Next base: position 50,471 of record VXBH01007342.1, on the reverse strand, counting down.
GGTGCAAACAGCAGATGTCACCAGGGGTTTGCTGGTACACCGGGGCAGGTCTTGCATTTGTCTGCAAGAATCTCTTGCCGCAGCATCTCCCCACTCGCCTCTGGGCACGTCATTTTTGCCTCAGGCGGGTCAGGTACCACCACGGGCCTTTTTGGGGCCACCGAGCCGGGCAGCCCAGCATGGAGGTGTGTGCCTTTTCCAAGACAGTGTCTGCAAAAGCAGTTTTGAACCTATCACGTTTACCCGAGGGGATTCCCAGCCGCACCGCTCGGTCGGGGGGCAGACCTGTGCCCCCGCCCGCCCGTCCTGCGGGCACAGGGGAGCGGGCAGGGACGGGGCACGCCGCTCCTGCCCGTCCCGGTGCCCGGCCCGCCGCGGGCAGCGGGAGCCATCGCTGTCGCTCTGCTGCCGCCCGGCGGGCAGCGCGGCCGGGACGGGGCTCCGCCGGCTCTCCCGCCCCGGGGTGTGCCGTCCCCATCCCCGCACCGAGTCACAGCTCCGTGCCGTGCGGGGCTTCCCACACGCGTGTGCATCCCTTGGGCACACTTGTGCCAACACACGCTGCATGTGCGGGGCTGTGCGCCATGCCTGGACCACACATGGGGACACCTGCGACACCTGGGCCATGCGCCGGGCCATGCACCACACCTGGGCCACATATCAGGCCACACACCGTGCCATGCACCATGCCCGGGCCACACACCACACCTGGGCCATGCATTGGGCCACACAACACGCCGTGCACCAGGCCATGCACACCCCTCACACACGTACTGAATGCTGGCACTCATGTGCAGGCAAAGGCACTGCTCTCCCCTCCCTCTCCTGCTCCCAGACACTCAGCCAGCACACACTCAGTAAAGCATCCACGCTATTTTCTGTCTTTCCCTTCACCTTGCACGCTGCCGCCTGCCTCCCACACGTTCGTGCCTGACTCCTGCTTACAGTGTGTCCAGGGGTCCCAGCTCCTCCAGGGTGGCAGGTCCCCCCCGCACCCTGCTGCATCCCTGGGCTGCTCATCCTCTGCCCTGGCTGCTCTGCAAAGGGCCAGAGTGTTCACCCCCTTCTACAGTGTCTTTTTGGCTCCAATTTAATAAAAGACAAGGGATGCTGAAGAAATGGTCCCAGGAGGAAAACTAGAAATAAGGCTTTCCTGCAGAGCAGGAGGACTTCCTCAGGAGTCAGGCTGAGGATGGAGAAGGCTGTGGTGAAACCAAACTCTGTGCAGGGAGGGAAAGGAGAGGCGATGAGTGGAGAGGGGAGCCTAGCATGCTGCAAGGGGGAAGGGAGGGCAGGAAGAAAGCACCCCCACGGCTCAGGAGAGCCCCCAGGCTGGCCCAGTCCTGCACCCAGGCAGGGAGGATTAATCTCTGCAGTGTGCATCGCACACATGAGCAACTCACCCTTCCCACCTGGCCAGGCACAGCCCCCAGCAGCACAGGAAAATAATCGACTGCTGCTGAAACCTGTAGCCATGACCCTGGGACAGCAGGGAGGGACGCGATGGGTGGGAGACCAGGGGCACTGCAGGTGCATCAGGGCCAAGGGGACCCAAAACAGTCCAGAGCATCCAGTCATGTTGGTGGAAGATACAATGAAGGGCCTGGGGCTCCCACCTACCTCCCTGCCTCAGGGCTGGGTCTCCCTCTGTGCAGTAATGATGGAGCCTGCCTTGTGCCCATAGACCCAGCAGGGACAGGGTAGGTGTCACCTCGATGAGGCAGGAGCACAGCTAAGGGCTGCAGGAGCTACCTCAAAGCTCTGCCAGGGAGCACAAGGATATCCCCAAGGACAGGCAAACGGGGAGCCAAGGGTGACCGCAGCACAGGCAGCACCCTCACCCACAAGGTGCAACCCCCGCCACGGCAGGCAGAGCTGAATGCTGGCAACACAGCTCATCCCATCAGCAGCCCCAGCCAAAGGAAGCACCAAGCCAGGTCCAGGGTCCATCCAGGCAGGAGCAAAGGGAGGCAAGGCTGGAGGCACGGCTGCACCACGGCTCTCAAGCCCCTAGGAGCAAAGCCAGGGCTGGAAACAAGGCACAGTGGGCACCCACAACCTCCCCCAGAGACAAGTTACCTCTGTGTCACAGCTGAGGTCCATGCTGGAGGCAGGGCCACACATGGGCACTGTCTGCACCAAGGTGAGGAAAGGGCTGAAGGCTCCAATCTGAGCTTAAATGGAGCCACAGACAGATGTGGGAGCCCCAGGTGAGGGTCATGACAGCTCCACAGTGCTCCCAGGACCTGACAGCCCCATCCCTCCACCTCTGCTCTCTCCACTTCCCCCTTCCTCTCTTTTTTCCCTTTCCTCATCCCATGTGCCTGTGTTGACTCTTCAGGCACTGTGTGGGTGGCAGCTGTGTCCCTCTGTCCACCTGTTAGTGGTGGCAAAAAAAAACGTGCCAGCCCAAAAATAAAGTGGGAGACAGAGATAAATTGGAGGTCAAAAAAACATTGGAGGCTGAAAAACGTAGGAGGCCAAGGAAAAGTGTGGGGGATGGAAAAAAAGAGGTGGCCAACAAAAAAAGCGGTGGCCAAAAAAGTTTGAGGCTGAGAAAATTGTAAAAGGAAATAGAATCTGAGGCTCCATGAGTCTGAGAAAGAGTGGAGGCCAGAGCGGGAGGCTCGAAAAGAGCAGGAGGCTGAGTAAAGAAGGTAGAGGCCAAAAAAGATTGGAGATGGAGAAAACAAGGAAGGCTGAGAAAGAAATGGAGCCTAAAAAGGAGAAGGAGGCTGGAAAGGAAGTGGAGTTAAAAAGAAGATTGGAGACAGAGAGAAAATAGAGGCTGGAAAGGAGTGTGAGATGAAAAAAGGGTGGGTGGTCAGGGAAAACAGAGGCTGCAAAAGGGTAGAAGACCAAGAGAGGGTGGGAGGGTGAAAGAAATGTGGAGGCTGAAAAGGGTAGGAGGCCAAAATAAAGTGGGAGGCCAAATGAAAAATAGAGGCCAAAAAAAGTAGAGGGTGAAATGGGGTGGGAGGCTGAAAAGGGGTGGGAGGCCAATAAAATCGTAGGGTGAAATGGAGTCTGAGTTTGAAAGAGTCTGACGAAGAGTGGTGGCCACTGAAGAATGGGAGGCTGAAAAGGAGTGGAAGTCCAAAGAAAAAGTGGAGGCCTTTAAAAAGAGTGGAGGCTAATATAGAGCCGAGGCCAAAAAAAGGGTAGAAGGCCAAGAGGGAGTGGGAGGCGGGGAAAAAAAAATTGCGAGGGGCAAAGAGTGGGATGCTGAGTAAGTAGTGGAGCCCCCCAAAAACGTGGAGGTTGACAGGGAGTGGGAGGCTGAAACGTGGGAGGTGGGTCTTGGTGGGGCAGGGCTCCATCCTTGCCCTGCTTTGCCCTGCCTTATCCTGCTTTTCCCTGCCTTATCCTGTCTTGCCTTGCCCTGCTTTGCCTTGCCTTGCCCGGCCGTGGCCGTGTCATGGAGCCGGGCGTGCACTAGAGGACAGCCGAGCTCCACGCAAGCGGCCCGGGCAGGAGCTCCTGCAGATGTTGCCCTGCCTGCCAGAAACCTGCCCTCCCTACCAGCACCCCCGGCCCCCGAGCACCCTGCCCCGGAGCACCCCGCACCCGCCAGCATCCCTGCCAACTCCCAGCATCCCTGCCAGCTCCCAGCATCTGCACAGCCTGGAGAATCTGCACAGCCCGGAGCGTCTGCACAGCCCTGCGCATCCCTGCTAGTCTTGAACACTGTGCCAGCCCTGAGCATCCCCACGGCCTCGAGCATCCCTGCCAGCCCCGAGCATCCCTGCCAGCCCCAAGCACCTCCAATAGCCTCGAGCACTCTTCCAGCCCCGAGCGTTCCCATGGCCCCAAGAATCCCTGCCAGCCCTGAGCATCCTCATGGCCTCAAGCATTCCTGCCAGCCCCGAGCATCCTCACAGCCCCGAGCATCCCCGCCAGCCCTGAGCATCCCCATGGCCCCAGGCATCCCTGCCAGTCTCGAATATCCCTGCCAGTCTCAAATATCCCTGCCAGCCCTGAGCACTCTTCCAGCCCTGGGGCAGCCCTGCAGCCCAGAAAACCCCTGACAGCCCCAAGCATCCCTGGCAACATCCCCGCAGCCCTCAGCACCCCCCAGCTCCAAGTGCAGCCCAGCCTTCTGCAAGGCTCACAGGCCTCCCGGACCTGGAGGCTGATGGGTTTGGGGCCATTTGCTAAAACCCTGCTGAGCAAGTCACGGCAAAGGTGAAATCAGGGAGGGATTTGGTACTTCTGCTTGTGTGGGTGGGTGTTTAGAGTTCCTTGAGTTTTGTTTAAATCCAGAACCAGGAGCATTACTTTGGGGGAAGTGGTTGTGAAGGTTCTCACTCGCGGCTTTGCCCCGGAGCTGAAGCGGTTGCATAGTAAATATGGGAAATGTTTCCTTTTTTCTCAGTTTCAGATCAGATGGGGTGGGGACCACTGCGGGCTGGGGAGCTGCAGCGGGCCCTGCTGCCAGGAGCTGCTGCTTGCATTAAAATTAAGGGAGAAGAAAAGGGTATGGGAAATCTGAGACGTGGTGGTGTGTCAGGCACGAAGTCCGCACTGGTTGTCCCCCCAGCCAGCCTCCCCCCGCTAAGCCACAGCCTGTCCCCACAGAGGTGGCTCACAGCTTGCCCCGGAGCTGGCTCTGCCGCCCAGATCCCGTCTACAGACAGAAAGTGTTTCCTGATGTTTAACCTCCACTTCACCCCATCCTCCACGTGGATGCGGGTAGCCGTGTCCTCCCACGCCAGCGCGAGCCCATCTTCCTTCTTCCCACACGTGTTGCATCCTCCCTCCTCTGCTGCTCTTGTCCCCAGGCTGCACAGGTGACAGGTCCCTTGCCCCCCTCACACTGTCCTCTCGAGCATCTCCTTCCAGGGGGGTCTGCTCATCCACTCCTTCCTGCAAGAAAAGAGCTGAGGCTGGACCCACTGGATGCCACCCTTTTTAGGATGGCTCCTCGGGGCTGGGACATGGCTTCCCGTGCAGCCTGTCCCCTCACCGGGGCGGCACGTCCACAGCACCTGCACAGCATGGGAAGCTGGGTGTCCCCAGCCCACACCGCCACCCACGCCGGGGGCTCAGGATCCCCACGGGGTCCAGCCCAAGGCCCCCTTGTCCCTCCATTGCCCTCAACAGGGCGACAGGCATGTGGCCACCAGGGCAGCATGTCCTCGCCAGCTTCCATGGGGACCACCGCAGGGCGGGCAGGGTGGGGGGGCCGGGGTGCGTGGACGCTGCCTGGGGTGAACAGAGCAGCTGTGTTTACTTTCCATCTGCTGAAGGCAACAAGAAGGGATTTTTTTTTTTTTTTGTTTTAATTTCATTTTTTTTTTTGGAGGCTTTGTGCGTCCTTCACCGTCCAGAAACCTTCATGTAAACATCCTGCCGCTTCGCCAGGAGGAGAGAGCGTGGTGATGGAGGAGATGTCCTGCCTCCTGCTCTGCAGGGCTGCACATCTTGCACACACAGCCCCCCAGACACATCCACCACAGGGCTGGGTAGCACAGGAGCGTGCTGTCAACCCCCCCCTCAGCTCAGTGTGGTGCCTGGGCCAGCGGGGCCAGGCTGGTGAAGGGTGCGCAGGTGACCCCACAGGTCCCCAGGAAAGCTTGGGACACCAGGACAGCAGCCTGCTGCCGGTGCCAGCCCTAAGCGCAGCATCCGACAGCCAAATACTCTACAACAAGAGGTCCGTGCTCTCCCTGCAGGCAGGGAGGGGGGTCTCTAGCCCTGCGGGATCTGAGGGGGAGTTTGGAGTCATCAGGAACATAACCCCCCCCAAAGCTTCATTGCACAGCCCTGCCTCCCTTTATCCATCGGGAACACCTCGGGTGAGCAGGGCTGCTCCCTGCTTGCTGCGCTCCCAACACCCCGGTAACCCCCCCGGGCGGCCCCGCATCGCCTCCTGCGTGCCCAGTCCCTGTCACTCCTGGGGCAGGGGACATGGGGGATGTGGGGGACACGGGGCAGGTGGCCGCAGCGCCGGTGGCAGACGGCTTTGGAAGAATGCAGTCCATGGCTCGGTAAAGATTTTGGAACCCTCGTGCTGTGCCTGTGCAGGAGGCAAAGGGAAGGCCCTGAGCACACACCGCCGCCTCTGCCATGGCTTAATCAGCAGGTTTGTTCCGAGTTGTGGCCAGCCTGATTAATCCAGGCTGCCTCTGCTGGGACGCTGATTTCAGAGCCTGCCACTGAAAGCAGATTTCTGGTTGTTATGCACAGAAAATTGTTCAGGTTCTGGCTGAATTGTCGGTGTCCAGGGAAACGGAGCAATACCTCAGTGGGATGGATGCTAATGGCTTGCGGTGGTGGCGGTGCCCCTCTGTGGGTGTCAGAAGAGGGGGGATAAGTCAGGGGGCCTGGGATAAACCCCGAGGCTCGGAGGGACACCAGTCCTGCACTGTGCGGGAGAGGCAGGACCCATTGCTGGCCCAGAGCATCATTCGTCTCCAGTGAGGAGGAGTGGAAGCATCTGACCGGGAAGAAAACATTACCCTCCCGACCCCAGCGCTCGGGCCAACTGTTGACTCATTCAACATCATCCCCTTCTTGGCCAAGGAAGCGAGGAAGAGTGCGGTCAGGCAATGCCGTAGCCCAGCTGCCTTCGCTCCTCACAGCCTGGAGAGGGGCAAAGGCCGCGCGTGCCGCCCGGGGCTGGGCGAGGACGGGGCTTTGCCGGATTCGGTGTCTGCTGCCAAGCCCGTGCGGCAGGAGCGATGCTCTCTGGAGCGCGCGTGGCAATGCCAGCACTGGGGCTGACACCGCAGCCGTGGCAGCAGAGCATCCCCGGTGTTGGCAGGCGGCACGTGGGAGCATCCTGGGGACAGCCCCACAGCTGGGGGCTGGGACGAGGGCTGTGGGGCCGGCCAGCCGCCAGTGGGACCATGCAGCCACCGGGTGAGGCTTGGCGACGGCAGCGGCTTTGCTTTGTTTACTCTGCAACTTTGGCTGTGGCTGGAGTTTGTTAAGGGGTCAGGCTGATTGGGTTGTTTTCCTGTACTTTACAATTTCCTATGTGGTACTTTAATAGACGCTAGGGCGCCTACAGCTACAGAGAGGCACTTTATTTTATTTTAGAAATGGAAGTAAATAAAGAAATAAATGCACCCAGGCATCACCTCCCCCTCCCCAGCCGCCTCGCTCACTCACTATCTCTCCACAGCCCCTCACCGGCTTCCTCTGGCTTGGGGGAACCTTGTTTAAACCAACCACAATATATTTTTAATGAGGATTGTTAATTAGCCCCGGCCCCAGCCCACTGCGCATGGCTTCCCTGAAGCCAGGCTGGGGCTCTTTGGAGCGGCACGGGGGCTCAGCGCTGGCTCTTACCTTGGTGCAAACAGCAAGATCTCAATAAGCGCCACGCAAGTGGCTTTAAGCTCTTCCCTAAAGGAGGATCCTCTGGGAAAGATTTTGCCAGGATCGAGTGGAGGAGCCCGGGAGGGATGGGGAAGACCCCGGCGTAATGCTGGTGCACCTCCAGGGCATGTGATGCTCTCCCCACCGCCACTGCATGTTTAAGCCAGGATGGCTGTGACCTGGCAGGTGCCAGCCCTGTCCTCGTGCCCTGCCACAGCCCTCGGTCCCGCTGCTTTCCCCCGAGACGAAGCCATCACTGGGTCTGCAGCTCCAGCGGCGCCTCCGAGGCAGTCAGAAGTGATGCTGCTCTGATGGATGGACTTGCCCAGCCTAACGAAAGCCATCGCTGCTCCAGTCAGGCTGGCACACACTGCAGTGACGAGCAGGAGGGAGAAGGGTCATAGAATCACAGAATGTGTTGGATTGGAAGTGACCTCTAAAGGCCACCTAGTCCAACCCCCCTGCAGTCAGCAGGGACATCTTCAACTAGATCAGGTTGCTCAGAGCCTCATCCAGCCTGGCCTTGAACGTCTCCAGGGATGGGGCCTCCACCCCCTCTCTGGGCAACCTGGGCCAGTGTCTCACCACCCTCAGTGTGAAGAACTTCTTCCTAATGTCTAATCTAAATCTCCCCTTTTCCAGTTCAAAATCATTGCCCCTTGTCCTATCACTCCACACCCTGATCCAGAGCCCCTCCCCATCTCTCCTGGAGCCCCTTCAGATACTGGCAGGGGCTCTAAGGTCTCCCCGGAGCCTTCTCTTCTCCAGGCTGAACCCCCCTGACTTTCTCAGCCTGTCCTCACAGCAGAGGGGCTCCAGCCCTTGCATCATCTTGTTGGCCTCCTCTGGCCCCACTCCAACAGGTCCATGTCCTTCTTGTGCTGTGGGTTCCAGAGCTGGACACAGTACAGGGTCTGGGGAGCTGCGCGCCCCACATCACATTGCCCACTGCCACCCCCCGGCTCTGCCGCTTCTCCCCCTGAAGATGGGTCCAGGCTCGGGCATGGGGCTGCCCTGCGCCCAGGGTGGCTGTGCAGCTGGCGGGCATTGCTGCTGGGGTGACATAACCCCCCCATGGCACAGCGGGTGCCCCTGGGTTCGGTGGCACTACTGCACCCGCTGGCATCCTGCTCGGGGTGCTGCGGGCAGCTGCTGCCCTGGGGACCTGCCGCTGGCACTTGTTTTTTACAAACAGTGGGACCGGGGTGTTGATAAGGTGCCAGCGGTGCCTTTCTCTGGGCCTTTCCCTGCTCTCCCAGGCCCTGAGGGCAAACATTCCTGGCATATTTGTCATGTTCGGCTCAATACAGCATCCTTCAGAAGAGAAAAAAAATCAAATAAAAGAAAATCCGGTTCTTCCACTGCTCCCTTTAGCGTTCTTTTACGCTTAAGCTTTTTAATTCCAGCTCTGAATAACACTCTTTATGGGGAGGCCTGAAAAGCTGCAGCCTTCACCCAGCCGGTGCAGGGGTGGAAGGGGAGCGCAGCCGGTGGCAGGGCTGCTGCAGGGGTGCAGGGGGACCCCCGGCTGTCACCCCCTCCTCCAGTCACCCACAGGGACCCCGCTGCCATCCAGCCCCGCGGCGCGGGGAGAGGGGAGCTGGAGGTGCGATGGGGCTGCTGCAGGACTGCGGTGGGCAGGTGCTCACGGGGCTTGCGGGTGACAGGGACGTGAGTGACACTGGGTGGCTTTAAACTAGACCTGGTGAGCAGGGACTGATATATAAAAGGGTTTCACATGAGCGTTTTTACTGAGGTAAGCCAAAAGGCGCTCGGCTCCCAAGGGTGCCCCATTACCCCTAGTGCCCGGGTTGCCAAACCTGCCACACTGGGCTGGGGTGGTGGCAATGGACCTGTCACCAGCGGCCAGCCACTCTCAGGAGGTGTGTGGCTGTCTCCAGCACAGCCACTCTCTTCTTCCTCCTCTTCACCTCACCCCCTTGCCTTTTCACTTTTCCATCCCATTCCTCTCCCCAGGTTAGAACAAACGCCGGTGCTCAGGACCGATTTTAGGGATGCTCTGCATCTTTCTGACTTGCTGTGCAGCAAGGGCAGGGGCAGCTGGGCTCGGACGCCACCCTCCATTTGTGCCCTTTCTCCCACCAAAGCACTAAACCCACCATCCTGCATGTTTATAAAGGTTTGTTTTCCAGGCTGGGGCTTTGGCAGGAGATGAGCTTCCATGGCTCAGGGCATCGGATGGTGGCATCTCAAAGTCCCGTAGTAAATCACCTTTTCTGACCACCCGTTCCCCGTGTAGACACTCCCCGGTGCTGCCTGTGCCGTGGCTTGCCAGGGGCTGGGGCTGCCTTCTCCCTTTCAAAGGACACCTGGGTACGGGGGCGAGCACCACGCGGCTTCAGAGAGCTCTCGGAGCTTGGGAAAAAGCCTCCGAGGCTCTTCCCCAGCTGTTTGCCTCCCCGAGACTTGTGGATTAGACCACGCCGTTGGCACGCTGCCTCCCCGCCGTGCTCGATACCACCTCTGCAGCGGACACGCACAGGCCCGGGCATCACTGGGAGCTGCCGCGGGGCCAGGCTGGGCTGGGGACCGCAGCACACGGGATGGGCTCCGGCATAGCTGTCCCCCATGCGGCTCAGACCCAGGGGTCTGGGAGAGGCCAAGGAGGCCGGGTGGGCGACGGAGGCAGCCGGGAAGGGGCACGGGCAGAGCCCCCGCTCCCTGCATGCAGCTGGCCGTGATGCGCTGCCGGGGGCCCGCCGATGCTCACTTCTTTCCCACTCCCTCCTCCTCGTCTGTCCCTCCACCCCCCACCCCCGAGGAAAGTGATGTTTTTGGAGAAGAATGAAAGGAAAGCCGGGGAATGCTCGCTGTGCTAATTCTGTCAGGGAGCCAAGAAATATGAAGCGCCCCTTTGTTTTTTCTGAGCAATTATCCTCCACAATTTGGCTTTTTGTATCTCCGTGCATGTAAAACTAGTCATTATATCCTGCCTTATCTGCGGGGAGCGCGCTGTCTCCTCCCCACGCTCCCAGCCCTCTCGTCTCACTCGGGCAGCACCGGCTGCGTTGCACTGGGCATCCGAGCCCAGCTGCCCCTGCCCTTGCTGCACAGCGAGTCAGAAAGATGCAGAGCATCCCTAAAATCGGTCCTGAGCACCGGTGTTTGTTCTAACCTGAGTGTTGCAGACTTTTCCCCCATAGCCATCACATGGAAGTGGTCCCCCTCGTCCCAGTTCTAGCCCAAAGCGACCCGTCGGGTAACTCAGAGCATCCTTTGGGCTGGTCCATCCTACACTGACCGCTCTGCGGCTCCATCAGCCTTTCCCCAAAACGCCCACTGCTCTGCTCATCTTGGCTGCGGAGCAACCAAAGGCACCCCTGAAACTGCTCTGCACACGGGGAGGGTGCAGGGGGCTCTGCCACCACCGGCTCCTGTGCAGCACGGAGCGAGGGGAGCGGGGCCACCCGCCCTGTCCTTGGCCGGGGCTGCACCAGCCGCCCTCTGCCCTTGCTGCTGTAAAGGGAATTTACCCCACCCCAGCTTTTATGACTGTTTAAACACATGAAGGTGCCACATGCTCCATCCGCCCGAGCCGGATGCCACGCAGAGGCAGAGTGGCCGTGCCCCGCTTTGCAATTTTGCCTCCCGAGGCTTCGTTTGATGGGGGATGCTCCCAAATCCCCCCCCCCACCCCGCTATTTCCCACAGCTGATTTCCCCTGTAACACTTGTCCCCATGAGACTTGCTCTTTCCTTTAGCTTCTTACCAGCCCCTATCAGGCTGTGTCAGGGCCTTGCAGGCAGGTATGGCTGGGTTTGCCGGAGGGAGGCGCAGAGGGATGAGGCGGTGGGGGACAGCAAAGGAGGGGCAGCTGCTTTTGGCTTTTCATCCAGCAGCTCCAAATTCAGGTCAGGGCTGTGCCGTGAGCTGCGATGGGTCTGTGTGTGTGTGTGTTTTCGTGCTGCCCTTCGGGTCCCACTCTGGAAACCAGTGATAAAGGCGCCCCCGTACCGCTCCGGGGAGTCCCTGATGCTCTGGGACAACTGGGGTCCCTCGATGGCCACAGTCCCACCAAGGAAGCTGGTGGGGGGAAGGGTGGCAGGAGGGTGACTTTGTGCTCCGCGTGCTGCGCTGGATCCCACCACGCAGCTTGCCAAAAGGGCTTCAGAGATGGGGTGGAGACTGGCCGAGGCTCTGCAATGGCCCAAGAGTGTCCCCCTCCCCTGGCTGCCCCCACACTTGGCTCTCCATCACCTTCCGCAGCACCTTTCTGAGCCAAGGGCTCCCTGAGACACCGCTTATCTCTCTGCAGGGCTGGCAGATTTTACGAGGGGCTTTTCTTTAAGACGCAGAGCAAATCTGTTGCTTACAAACGCTGCAAGTACAGCGGGTGCTGCAGGTGCCAGCCCCGGCTGGTGACACGGGTCTGGGGCCCTCTCCAGAATGTTACTGGTGTAAAACATGGCATTGGAAAGAGCTGCCAGGTAAAAACACACCTGTGTTTGCTGCTTGAAGGATCTGAGCAACGTTCTGCTTTTAGCAGCCCTCACATCCATCTTTCTCCCCACGGAAGGGGCTCGAGACCTCCACGTGCACAGGGATCAGTTGGAGTGCTCCATGCATCCCCGTGTGGAGTCCAGCCTTGGGATTTTGGCCGGGGAAGCCGCAGCAGGATAAACAAGGCTGTGATCCTCGGGCCTCCCGCACGCCCGGCTCCGGAGAGCATCGCAGAACCCCCCTCCCGCATCCCTCCTCCAGCTGCAGCTGCCTCCGGTTTGCAGAGGGTCCGGGCGGGCCGGTAAACACCGCTGGCGGCCAGTAAACAGGCTGGGGCTAAACAGGACGTGAGCTATCACATCCGTCCCGAGGCTTTGCCAGGGCCAGAAGAGCCGGTGCATGGACACGGCGCTCCCCAGGGAGCCAGGCTAGGTGCCAGGGGGTGCTGGGGGGGTGCCGAGACCCTGCTGGGGTCCTGCTCCTGCAATCCTGCACCCTCCGATTTGCCCTGCGCAGGGGGATGTGCAGATGCTCGCTGGGCATGCAGCCGGGGTGGTTTCCCTCCGTTTTCTCACAAAGAAAGGCTGGAGAGCAGCATCTGCAAAAGCTGCTGGTGAAAAACAAGAAAACCGTCACTTAAATTTGGTTTTCTGATCTGGCTGAAGGTGCTCTGACCAGAGCTGGTGATCCCGCACGAGAGCTAACGGGAGCCGCCGCGATTCTGTGAGAATTCAGTGGCAGTTACGCGTGTCTTCTTGTCCCAAAGACAACCAGCAGCCAGCTCAGCGCGGACGGACGAGCCCTGGAACTTGCTCCCAGACTACCCGGAGGAAGCACTGAAACCCATTTCACATTGGGAAGAGCCAAAAACCCTGCCCAAGGCACTGCCGGCCTCATGCAAAGCCTGGACAAATATTAGCCTGCTTGCTTAACGAGCTTCTCGCACGATGAGGACATGAGACGAGCTTGGGTTTCCAAGGCATAGAGGGGGAGACAGCAGCACGGGGGGGTGCAGGGGGGTCACGGTGGTGATGGAGCAGGGCTGGTCCTGGCAATCAGGCAGGGCTGCACTCCGCGCCCCCCCGCGTCCCCACAAGGCAACTTATTTTCTTATCAGAAATGACCCGGCAAAGCCCTAAGCGCTGGCGAACTGCTTCAGCTCAAACCAACGAGCTGACAGCTCCATGAGACGAGGGTCTCCTGGCAGAGGGTGGCGGGGCCGGGGGGGGGGGGCGACAAGCCAGCCGCTCGGGTTTTGGCCGTTCCCCGGGAACATCTTTGCTTGAAGGCTTTAATGGCAAACACAAATGTGTGTGACTAGGTGTAAGCCAAGGAGCCGGTGCCAGGTCTTGCTACCTACTTAATACCTGGGACCTGTTCAGTTATGACGACTCCCTCCTGGGTAATGAATATTTTTAGCACTCTGCTATAGTGATTTTAGTGCCTGGAGAGGCCGGTTCCTGGCCGGCCTCAGATGGCAGTGCTGGGGCTGCTGATGTTATTCCAAGGATGTCTTCCCCTATACAGATCCTAAGGGACCTACAGAATATCCTGATCTCTTTCTCTTTGGTTGGTTTCTTTTTGTATTTTTTTTTTTTTTTAAACTTTCTCTGATGTAAATGGAAATAAATCTGCTGCTTTGGAAGCGGGGGAAACTGCCGGTCCCCTCACAGCTCCGGCATCGGGCTCGGAGCTTGGACAAAGGGCAGATCTGTCCCTCCTCACCCCCTCCGGAGCCTGGGGCTGAAGAAAAGGTCCGTGCTGAGAGCAGAAAGGGGGGTTCGCCCCTACCCTTTGGTCTGTGCGAGGGGCTCCATCTGGAAGCACTAAGGATGGAGGGGAAACTGAGTTTCTAATATTGTGTTTGGCCGCAATCTTGTTGTAGCGACTGCTGTTAATGCAAATCCCGTGTTGATTTTCTCCAGCTCGCTTAGCTCGGTCGCGAGGCAAAAAAAAAAAAAAAAAAAAAGGCAAAAAAAAACAGGATTTTTTCTCTCCAGCTGGAGCCAAGAGCCAGGGCTGTGGAGGAGGAGGAGGAAGGGGGGGCGGTCAGGCAGGGGCGAAGGCATGGGGACATTGCAGCCGTCCCCGGCGTCACCCATGTGCTACCCCAGGCAGCGTGGGGACGAGCTCACCGGGGACATCCCTCTGGTGTGTTTGCTGGGCTTGGGAAAGCGTATTCCCAAAATCGTTGGCAGTTGCTGTGCCCAGGGGATAAATTCCCACTCTACACCCCGAGACAGAGAGGGGATGGCCTGAGATGCAGGCTGCACCCCAGGAAGGCTTTCGGAGATGTGTCCCACCCCGTGGGCTCCCACTCCCTTCAGGGGGTTCTGCGCTATTTATCGCCCTTAGAGGACCATTTTTTCTTGCAGGCTTAAGTAGCAACACGGGACGGCCGATGGCTGCTGAAGAGGAGCGTTGAGAATGAGCGCGGGCAGCTCGCCGCCAGCGCCCACAGCCATTCGAGGCAGAATCCGCTTTTCCAAAAGCAATCCGCGGCTCAGTCACCTGTTGATTAATACCACGGCTCCGGCAGGTTTCCTTGTGCCTGCGAGCCTCCCGGGCGATATCTCCTCGAGTCGCTTGAGTTACTCTCCTCTAATCCCTCGGCAGAGGGGAGCAGAGCTGATGCTGCTGGCAGCTCGGCGCAGAGGGATTTTTCCTGCTGGCCAGGGGCAGGCAGACGCGTTGCTGATAACTTGGAGATGCTTTTGGGTGGGAGGTGGCCGGGTGCGTTGAGCATCCATCCGGACCACACTGAGGAGGGCACATGAGGCAGCCCCAGGGTCACTTCTCGCCTTGGACTGAGCGCTGGAGAGCTTCGACCAGGAATGAGAAAAATTCAGCTGACGTGGGGAGTGAGCACCGACACCTCTCTTCAGCTGTGCTCTGGAGCTGCTGATTGCAGGTGAGGGTTTTCCTGCTCTCACAGGGACCCGCGCCGTGTGTCGCTGCCCTGCAGCCTCCCCTCCCCGCGCTGAGGGTCAGCAGGTGACAATTTGAGCAAAAACTGATCCCATTCCAGGTTCTTGAAGTCATTTTGCTTTTGTAATGTGCTAATTCTTGGGCCCGGAGAAATAATTGGTTCCAGATCCTAGAGCTTTTTTGCAGGAGGGCGATGGATCTTGGCAGCCCTTCCCACCTCCAGCGCGAGCGGCGCGGGGAACCTGTGGCTGCGGGTGGGACCGTGTCACGGCTCCTGCTGCGGGAAGGACGGCAGCGGGGATGGCATCAGCTCCCCGTGCCGCTGCGGTGCTCAGTCCTGCCCGTGGCAGTGTGGCCGCGGGTGGCCGTCCTGCATGCCACACGGCCTGACCTACCTGCTGTGCCCGCAGGCGCACCCCCACGCTCATCCTACCCACCCTCCCCTGGCTGCTGCGCGTGTCCCCCACGGCAGGGGACATCTGCTCATGCTTTTCTCTCCCCCCACTCCCCCAGCTCTCCAGGCCGGTGGTGCAGCTTCAATCTTTCCGAGAGTTCAGGAAGGTCAAAGACTTTTTCCAATGGTTCCCATCAGGCTGTGTCTTCTCCACATTGCATCAACGCGAGAGGCTCTGCATTATCCGCCACATCCGACCCCGCAGTTAGCTCATTCCTTGGCCGGGATGTTCCCATTCTGGTCGGATTTATTCACTCGTGCTGCTCCTGCAGCACACCGATCCCGGGGGGGTGCCTTCAGATCTGCCCTCCTGGACACCCCCGGACAGAGCATCTGCAGTGTGTGTGGGAAAGCTCCCCCCATCCCCTGCCCACACATCAGTGCTGGGGGGGTCAAACAGCCCCAAAACTCTGGCTCTGCCCCCCCGCAGGGCTGGGCTGCGGAGCCAGCTCTTGCAGTCGACGCTTATCCTGCATCTTCGACTGCAGCTCATCCCCGGCACATCCCCAGGGGTGTCCCACCCCCTGGGCAGGGGTGGGGGGATCAATGGCCATGGCTGGGAAAAGGGGGCCAGGGATGACCGTGTGACAAAATCCACACCTGAAGCCCCACGGCTCCCGCGTGGCTGCTGAATTCCACCGCATCCCTTCCCTCTGTGCGACCTGGCGGGAGGGACATGGTTTTCCACAGCTTGCCAGAGCTGGGGGGGCCAAGATGTGGGTGTTTTCCTGGCTCCAAGAGCAGGGAAGAGGTGGGTGTCCTACTGCCGCCCCTACCTGCTATCCCTGGGCATCCTCAAGCGAGGAGCTGTGCACCCGTGGTGCATCCTCCCCGGGATGCAGGCTGTGACCTGGCCCCCGTGCTGCGGTCCGGGGGTGATGGGGGGGGGAGGTAGACATGGGGTGGGAGAGCAGCCAGGCCCCCAGCGCTCAGAGCCCAAGGGCAGCCTCTGTGCAGCCGGGAGCTTTTCTGGTGAAGATTGCACTTGAGCAGAGTCAGCTTAACGTTTATTTTTCCCCCTCTAATAAAAAACTAATAAAGGAGAAAATGAAAAAATAATTTTCTGGAATTTGGCTGTGTCTGCCCAGTTTCCTTTGTCCGATCAGCGGGGCTGCGGATGTGCCGGCGTGTGAGGCGCAGGTCACTGCGGCGTGGGTGCTGCAGCGCGGGGCATTGCGTCCCCTTCCCCTTTCCTTTCCGCTTCCCCTTTTCCTTCCCCTCTTCCCTTCCCCTTCTCCCTTGTCCCCCTGCCCATGTCCTCCCTCCTGCAGAGGGCCAGGGCCAGCACAGGGTGCTGTGCCAGAGCCCAGCGCCGCAGGGTCCCCATCCCACCTGCAGACCCCCATTCCCGACTGCCTGCTCCGGTGCCTCCTGCCTGCGCTGCCTGCCCTCCCCGTAGCCACCGGCACCCCTTGGTGGGGGGGACAAACCTCCCTTGTGCCTCCCTTGTTGTTGTTTTGGGCTTTGCCTCTCTCTAAGAAAACCGCCCAGTGTAAATCTCTGCAAAGGGCCCATCCTGCGTTATTTATGCTCGCAGCGGGACCCTTTGCGCTCTTTTATCCTGCCTCTTTAATACGAACCAGAGGTTTTTTTGGCTTAAAAAAAGTCTGCTGTGTTCCCGCTCCTTCCCCCGCCCAGTCCCGCTCCTTTGGAAGTTCAGATAAGGGGAAGATTTATACCGGCGAGGAGGGAGGCAGTGAGCAGGGGGTTAAGAGAGAGTCGCTTTTGGGGGTTCTTTGAAGATAAATTTAACTTGTTCTTATCTGGGCTCCATGCACTCAAGAAAATGTTAAGGCTGGGGAGGGTGGCCGTGGCTGGGGAAGGTGGGGGCTGGTTTTAATCATTAGCCGGTTCCATTTTGCGTTCATTATAGTGACATTGATCACTCTGGCCAGGTAAATAACTCGGGTCCTCGCTATTGACCAGCGTGGCAGCGGCAGCGCTGGGGGATGCTGGCAGATAAAGGTGGGCTCTCTGCCCCGGGCGGTTCATGGTGAGATGCCGGAGAAGCCATAAGCACTCGCAGGATGCGCTTTTATAGCACATCTCATCTATTAGGGGGCGGCGGGCGGGAATGGAGGGCAGAGGCGTCCCATCCCCGTGGGGCACTAATCGAACACACACCCCCGTGTCCGCTGACAGCAGGAGGGAACACGGCCCCCAGCCCTGCAGCTGGGGCTAATGAGCGCCGGGGCTCATTAGTGACCCACGGGCTCATGGCGCAGGATGGCCGGGCTGGGCCGAGCTTGGCGCCAGGGGTTATTAACGCACTGCCAGCCGGGGTGACAGGGGGACCCCATCAGCAGGAGGGGGGGTTTACAGACCGGCTTGCTGGCAGCTTTTCACTCGCCTTCTCCAAAGCTGTGAGGCTGCCTTTGCCTTCAGGGTCTCTGCCCGGACCTCGGGGTTTCTCCCGGTGCAGATGTGCCCCAACACCTTCGGGGGGGCCACACACTTGCGGGGTGACCTGAGCAGCCCCAGGTGACACCCTGGGCAGCCAGCAGCACGGCTGGGCAGGGGCTGCAAAATGCTTTTCTGTTCATTTTGTGGTTTCTTTTTTTTTTCCCACACAGCTTCTTGTGGTGGGGAATTTCTGGCTCGAAGGTTGAAGGTTTTAGCAGAGGAGGGACATGTGCGAGTGAGGAAGGGACAAGGAAAAGGGGGGTGTGTGTATGTGCATAGAAAACATCTACTTCCTCATTGCCTGGCCTCTAAGAAAAGGCAGACACGGGTTTGCTTTTCTCCAGCTCCCGCAGGCTGCATCCCTTCCCAAGAGCCTGCATGGCACTCAGGGACCACCCCAAGCCCAGCGCTGGGGGGTCCCAGGGCCCCCAGCCCGGGCAGTCCCGTGTCCCCCCCCCAGCATGGCAGCGGTGCCTGGGGCGGCTGCGTGTCACTGCAAAGGCCACTTCCCCCGGCTCTTGGGGACGGTTTGGTGCCTGACCCGTGACCTCGGTGTCAGCAGGTATTAACGATCCCCTCATGCCTGGCCGGGGAGCGCCCAGCCCGCCACGGAATTCCCTGCCTTTGGGGAGGCAAAGAGCATCCCTGCGCTGCCGCAGCGGGGACGGGCACCCGCAACACCGCGCAGCGCTCTGCTCCCTGCCCCTCCAAGCCAAGGGCCAGCGCGGCTCCTATCTCTGATCTCCATCATTAATTTATGTCCCCGGGGCTTCGGCTGCCAGGGCTGCTTTAATTCACCGGAGGAGGGAGGGCATGTCCCTTCAGCCCGGCCGTATATCTGCCTGGGGTTATCTAGGAATTCAGCCCCGCTATCGCGGCCCTATAAAGGGCTGAGCATCGTGGCGGCCGTGCCCTCTCCTGCCAGGGTCCCTCTCATCGCCCCGATGCACTCCAGGCTCATCCCCTCCCTCCCCGGGGTCACCGGCTGTTAACCCGGCGCAGTGGTGGGGGCACATTTTTGGGGGCAGGGGCACGTGCTTCTGCACGGGGGCACAGAAAGGGTCCCAACAGCACCAGGGTTGGGCGAGGGTCCTGGTGGTTTTGCTTCCCAACAGGGTTTTTCTATGGTGCCTCCATTGCGTCTTTGATGCAAGGGCTATTTAATGATGCTCCAAGCAGCAACAAACGGTTAAAACCAGCCACAAGTGTTTAAAAATCTAAATAGAAAGGACAAATGGTGAAAACGAAGGCTGAGGTAGAAAGGGAATGAAATAAATGACTTTCCTAAGACCATACCAGCAGGTCTAGAAGGCGAATGGGTATCTTATCCACAGAGCAATGATGTTTTCCATGTGCTTTGTGCTCTCTCTGTGCAGAGGGCTGGGTGGAAAGCGTGTAGGAAACCATTTCCTCTCCTTTTCACTCCCCCTCAAAGGTAAATGCCGTGCAGAGCAGAAGCGATTCATCAGGCTGAGGACCTGTATTTATATTTCAATCAACTGGAAATGAGTAAGTACCTGGGTAACAGGAGTGGGTATTTTGCATCTGGCTGTTGAAAGGTCCGGGACCCTGGGGGTCTCTTTGCTTCTCCTGATGTATTGAGGCTGCGTGTTCAGATGCTGTCCTTTGTCAGCTCCTCTCCACCTGGGAAAGAGATGGAAGCACCTTCCTGGAGCTGGTGCCGGCTCACCAGAGCATCGCCCTGGGTGTGCCTGAAGGGAGAGCAACGGCATCCCCCTGCTCTTGCTCCCAGCACCCCCCTCATTAAGGCAGCATGTGCCCTTAGGGGTCAAATCCCTGGTAAGGCAGGAAAAGTGCCCTCTTTATTAGGGAGAGTAAGGGGTAACGGTTTCAAACTGAAAGAGGGGAGATTTAGATGAGATCTGAGGAAGAAATTCTTTGCTGTGAGGGGGGTGAGCCCCTGGCCCAGGTTGCCCAGAGAAGCTGTGGCTGCCCCATCCCTGGAGGGGTTCAAGGCCAGGTTGGACGGGGCTTGGAGCAGCCTGGGCTGGTGGGAGGTGTCCCTGCCCAGGGCAGGGGGTGGAACTTCATGAACTTTAGGGTCCCTTCCAACCCAAACCATTCTATGATCTAACGTGCTCACCAGCGTCTTTGCTTTCCAAATCATTTGCTACAGCACTGGAGGCTGATGCCCTGCCAGAGCCCTGCTGCCTGACTGGGCTCAGGTCCTGGGGAGCCCCCCTGGGGGCTGTGGGTCCCAGCCCCACGGCTCTGAAAACATCAGCATCCTCCAAGCATGGCCCTATGCTCTAACTGGGATGAGACGTGATCGTCCCAGTGTGCAGAAATGCCCCAGGCAGGTTCTTGGCAGTGGATTTTCATCATGGCAGCAGCGCTGGGGCAGGATGCAGGCAGGGATGCTGAGAGCCGCACCACTTTGGGAAAGGCAGATTCCTTGAGCACCAACAGGGAGGATGCGGGAAGCTGGAGTCCGGCTGGAGAGTGGCAAATGCAGCCCCGGAACCCCGGGATCATAGAATCACAGAATATGTTGGGTTGGAAGGGACCTTTAAAGGCCATCTAGTCCAACCCCCCTGCAGTCAGCAGGGACATCTTCAGCTAGAGCAGGTTGCTCAGAGCCTCATCCAGCCTGGCCTTGAATGTCTCCAGGGATGGGGCCTCCGCCCCCTCTCTGGGCAACCTGGGCCAGTGTCTCACCACCCATATCTCATCTACATCTCCCCTTTTCCAGTTCAAAATCATTGCCCCTTGTCCTATCACTCCACTCCCTGAGCCAGAGTCCCTCCCCACCTCTCCTGTAGGTCCCCTTCAGGTACTGGCAGGGGCTCTAAGGTCTCCCCGGAGCCTTCTCTTCTCCAGGCTGAACCCCCTCAACTCTCTCAGCCTGTCCTCACAGCAGAGGGGCTCCAGCCCTTTCATCATCTTCGTGGCCTCCTCTGGCCCCGCTCCAGCAGGTCCATGTCCTTCTTGTGCTGAGGGCTCCAGAGCTGGACACAGTGCTCCAGGATGTGAGCAGCAAAGGGAAAGGCAAGGGAGAGGGCAGGAGCCCAGGGGATGTGAGCTTAAAATGCCTCTTTCAGCATGGAGGAACCCAGCTTGCCTGAGGGCAAGTGAAAGGAGCAGAGAACATGGCAGGGCAGGTGTAAGGTGTGGCTTGGGGGGGGATGCAGTGAGGCTGAGGGTAGGGAACAAAGTGCTCTGGCACATCAGAGGGAGAAGGGCTGCAAGGGAATTCCTGTGTCCACGAGCAACCCAGAAAATATAAAAGAATAAAAGAAAAAGAAAGGAGGGAAGGACACTGCAGAATAGGGAAAGAGTTTCTCCGCACCGGACTCCTTCAGAGCGAACATGAGTGTGACAGCGATGCCAACCAGCCCAGCCATGAGCGGGGGCCAGAGGGCCATCGCCACCAAGGAGGGCACCCGAAATCACATCAGAGAGCAGCAAGGACAGCCAGCCTCCTCCAAGACTCCAGAAGGATGAAGCAGCTCAGCTGCTAGACTAAATAGCTTGGGCTGGGAACTGGCCAAGGAAAAAAAAAAATTCTATTAAAAAATGCCGATTCATCAACTTTGTCATGAACAGATCAGCACTGTTTTCTCTTTTTCGCTGCAAAAAAAGAGAAAAACTCTCCAAATTACTGAATGTTTAGTTCTTTTCTGTTTCAAAAATCCTGAAATTAAAGTTAATGATAGGAAAACACATTTAAAAATAAATGGCCGTCATGACTGAAACAAAAGCTTATGAAAATATGTGGGGAGCAAGTTTTGATTGTCATGAGCTCTTCCTTGCAATTATTTTCCCTTNTGGTGAGGAGGGGGCTAAGGGGTCTGGAGGGGACAGAGATCCTTCTCCCAGGCACTGTAGGGGGAATCTCTGCCCCACCAGAGCTGCTGAAGCAGCAGCAAAGTGCCACGAAGAAGGAGGGTGGCAGACACGATGGACGGATGCTGTCACATTGTGTTGGGCTGGTAATTTTAGCTGCTCCTCCCGGCTACTTTCAAGCCAACATTGAAGCCGTTTGGTATTCAGCCCCCACGACTTTTTCAGAGAGGGATTACGAAGTCTTTGAGGCGTTACAAGGTGCTAAAGTTATAACAAATAACGTTTTAATTAAACTCGTGGTCCCTAAAACAAAACAAAAAAAAAAAAAAAAAAAATCCCTCAATGAAAGATTGGGGGAAATAATACTGCCGAGGCAATATCTCCCGTACAAAGAGCGAGGCTGTGTGAAACCAGTAATGGGTCTAGCAGAAGTTCTCTCCGTTGGATATAGAGTGAGAAAAGATGTCTTAATTGCTAATCCAGAGAAATTTGGAGCAATAGGCAAAATGTCCCCTCCCCAGCGCGAAGCGGATCTGCAGAGGATGCTCGGAAAGATTAATCATGGGACAAATTCTTTATAAACATATAGGTGAACCCAAAGACTTGAGGCACTTCGCACGGCTCCTCTGGAAAAGGGATTTTTAGTGGAGGAGAGGAAGCTGAAGGAGGCCTTTGAGCAGCTCCAAGCAGCGACTGCTCCTGGGTGACCATGCTGGTGGCTGCACAGGCAATGGTGACATTTCCTGGCCATCATGGCATTGCCTGGGGACCGTGCTGCTCCGAAGGGAAAAGCCCGGCTGCAGCTCATCCATCCTGGGGCAGCAGGGTTCAGGATCTGGGGAGCGGGTGGATGCACAGCTGGCTGTGCCACTGCTCAGGAGAAGATGGCAGGGTGACCGCAGGGCTGTGAAATGTCCCTTACGGCAAGACAAAAGCCCCTGGTCTCTGCTGTCCCATGCAAGGGAGGGTATGTCCCTGACAGCCCCGGGCTGCTGGGATGGCAGCATGCCACCCATCCGCACCTCCACCAGGGCTGCTGGGGAAGGGGGCTGTCCTAGGGAGGAGAGGGCAGCAGGGAGAGGGGTAGGAGGACCTGCCAGGGCTTAGGGACACAAGCCCAGAGGTCTTGTGCAGCACTGAGGGGCATTTCAGTAGCAGCGGTGGCAACCAGCAAGAAACTGCAGTCCCTGCAGGAGTATGGTGGATCCTAACGGTTTTGCCCTCCCCAAAACGGGGTTGTCCCTCCTGCAGCCCCATTTTTCCAGGCTGCTTTCCCACTGCAGGCTGTGCTACAGCGCCCAGCAGAACCATGAGCTGGGACCACCACGCCATGCCCCACGGCAGCACTGCTGGCATGGAGAGCTGATGGGGCGGCTGGGGAGCTCGGGGCACAGCGACCCACAGCATTTTGGTGTCTGCTTCTGGCCTCAGGCTCCCAGCAGGGCCCCAGGTGGTGGGAAAGGGGGAGCAGAGCACAGAGAGCAGCTTCACCCCATCCACGGGGGTCTGTGCCCCAGCTGCGAGCCCACCCACCTCCCACAGCATCCCATCCTTTCTGCTGGGATTTCAGCCCCTCTGGGGAGCCGAGGGTGCTGCTGCGGGCGCCTGGCAGCACTGGGGACCCTCTTGCAGAGAGGGGACCCCCAAGCGCCGTGACCCTGCGGCGGTGCAGCGGGCAGGGCTGGCAGGGCGCTGATGCCGCGGGCAGCATCCTGCCTTGGCGACCCGCTCCCTCAGTGGCGATGACCGGACACTGAAGCAGAGCCGGGCCGGGGTCTTGTTTTCCCATCTCCGCAGCTGCCGGCGGGAAGCCCCCAGTGCCCTGACCCGTGTCTGGAAGCACTTGCGCAGCCCCAGCTGGGAGGGGGTGGCTGGGCACCCGAGAGGATGTGCGGGGCTGGGGAGGGAAGGGGTGATGAGCGGAGCAGCATGTGTGGTGGGGACGCACGATTTAGCGCAGCCGTCCTTCCTCCGCTGCTGCTGACAAGGCCCCGATCTGCGGGGGAGACACGATGGCGGGGGGATTCATGCGGCTCCAAAGCCGATTAAACCGCCCCGTGCGGACGCGTGTGCTCGGTGAGCAGGAAAGTAGCTGGGGTGGCCATGCCCTGGCCCCAGGAACCATGCAGGGACTGGGTTTGTTTTTGTGTGGGGCTGTAAGACATTTGTACGACTGGACTTAGCTCCTGAACTGGGTGGACGCAGCCGGGGAGGACGTGGCCCCTCCTGTCCTGCAGCTGCTGGGATTCCAGTGCCCTGCTCAGGCGCTTGTGCTGATGCCATCCTGGTGGTGCTGGGATGCTGCCACAGTCCTCATAGAATCACAGAATGGTTCGGGTTAGAAGGGACCTTAAAAATCATACGGTCCCACCCCCTGCCCTGGGNAAGGTCTCCCCGGAGCCTTCTCTTCTCCAGGCTGGACCCCCCCAACTCTCTCAGCCTGTCCTCACAGCAGAGGGGCTCCATCCCTCTGAGCATCTTCGTGGCCTCCTCTGGACTTGTTCCAACAGGTCCATGTCCTTCCTGTGCTGAGTCCTTGTACCACCCGACAGGCAAAGCATGAAGCCAGGATCTGGCCAGTCCAGGGCAGCTGATGAGCTTTGTGGGTTTGTATTTTTCTGACAGGAGCCCGATGTGACCTCCTGGTGCCGAGCAAACTGGGAAGCTGCAGCCCGGCAGTGTCTCACCATGGGGCAGCAATGGGGAGAGCACCAGAACCCTCACCCATCAGCTGTGTGAATGGGGAGGGGCTCCTGTGGTCCCTAGCTGCTGGCACCTGGCAGCAGCCACTTTCTCTGCCCCCGCAGGGGGTCCCAGCCATTTCCTTAGCTGTCAACATTTGGAAAAACAACTTCTTTCATGGGGCTGATGCCTACAGCCAAACGGTCAGAGCTGCAGCCGCTGCTCCCAGCAGGACGGGGTGTGTAAGAGCCCATTGTGTCCCCATGGGGTGTCCCAGGAGAGGACCTGCTTGAAGAAGGGAGGTGGGGTGCCCCTGGATTTAAGCATCTCTGGGTGCAGACAGTCCCCGCAGCGTCGTGCCGAGCGCTGCCCTTGTGCACTGACCCGGGGAGGCAGAGAGGAGCAGGCAAAGGTCTTGATCAAAGATAGGCCACTCTTGTAAACACATCTGAAGCCACCCCACCGCTCCCCTTCCCACGGAGCATCTGCTGGGTAATGTCTTGCAGGTGTCCCAGACGTGCATCTTGGGCGGCGGGGATGGGGGGGGGACGTGGACGGACACATGTTCAAAGGGAGGGCGAGGGCTCCATGTGCAAANGAGTTTGGGTGGAGAAAGTTTGAAAATGAGGATTTCGGGAGGAGTTTTTACTTTTGCCTGTTTCACTCCAAGAAACAAATTTCTGTTTTCCATCTCCCCCAGTTTCTACAAAGGATGGAATAAACACTTTTTTCCAACCTTTCTTACACTTGGGGGAAGTGTTGGCTCTTTTACAACCGGTCCCACCCCCCTGTTTTACCTCACCCCTTTTATTTGACTGAGTCACTGGTGCCCGTGGAAGCCCTGCCAGCGCCGAGGCGGAAATGGCGCGATGGCGTTATCATCGCTTAACGAGTTACCCCACCTCAGCAGGGCCGCGGCAAGGCCACGAGCTGGTGGAGCCTGCGGCAAGCATGAGGTAAAGGAGGAGATGAAAGAGATTTCGTCGCCCGGGATGGAAACGAAGATGTTTCCGCCCCGGCCACAAACACTGGGATGCTGTGGCTGGGCTGGGATAAAGAGCCCACGGCAAGGGGCACCCAGCAGCATGAGTTATGTCAGGGGAGGTTTAGATTGGATATTAGGAAACATTTTTTCACTGAGAGGGTTATTAAACATTGGAATAGGCTGCCCAGGGAGGTGGTGGATTCACCATCCCTGGAGGTGTTTAAAAAAAGGGTAGATGGGGTACTTAGGGACATGGTTTAGAAGTGGCTTTTGTCAGGGTAGGTCAATGGTTGGACTTGATGATCTTAAAGGTCCCTTCCAACCTCAGCCATTCTATGATTCTATGATGTGGATAACCAGCATGGAGCTGGGGGTACCACCGGCCAGTGCGGAGATTTTGGCTGTTCCGGCATCCCGGGGCAATGGGGCTGATCTACAGGCAAACACCTGCAGGGCTCGGCACCTGGAAAACAAAGGCAATGTGTGGGCTGGAGGGAGAGGGGCTTGGCGGGTCACCCGGGCTCCTTATCTGCCGAGACTGTTTGCTCCAAGATTAAGTCAGAGCCTGCAAGATACAAAAGTCCAAGGAAAACCAGCCCGGAGGAGGCTGGGTCGGGATGATCAGGGGACTCTCCCCCTTCCCACCGCAGGATTGCTGGGCACCTCCACCGAGGGCTGGTGTTTAAAGTCCAGGCTGATTGCCGGTGTGATTTACGACTCATTATTCTTTGGTGCAAGAGTTGGTTAATGAGCAATGAAGGGTTGGGCAGGGGGCAGGTTGGGTTCAGCCATGGGGAAAGGGCTTTTTCCCCCCAAGGAAAACGCTGGCAGCTGCCTGGGCAGGGGGAGCAGCAGGGGCACGGCCATCCCCAGCTGTCACCCTCCGCCTGGGGACAGGGCATGGGCACAGCAGCGGGGTGGGCAGGCTGGCAGGAGACCCTCCCCTCCCCAAACCTAGCCAAAACCAGCCGGGTTATGGTTAAAACCTGAGTAAGAGGTAACCGGCTCTGCTTAACTGCTTGTTGCCAACCGGTCGGTAATTTGTGCCTGGTGAGGGGGTCTCACCCCAAACCTAGGTGCTGGGGAGGGGGGGAAGGATGGGGTGAAGGTGCTCCCTGAACCCTCTGGCCCAGGGCTCGCCTGCCAGGAGTTACCCCTGACCTGCCCTTCCCGACTCAGGCACAGAGCAGCATAAACATTAACAGATGAAAAAAAAAAAATTTATATATATATATAAAATATATAACTAAAACCCTGCTGAAACTAAAGCACTCCCCAGGGGGAGGGAAGGGAGAGCAAAGGTGAATGAGGTTGTTCTCTTGGCATTGCCTGGGAAGGGTGCTGCAGGGCACTGCCATGACTGCACCCTGCTCCCCCCTCGCTGGCTCTCGCTCGGTGCCAGCCACCATGCCCCGGGCATCCCGATCCCCAGGGCAGGAGAGGAGCCCGGCAGCCCCTGCCTGACCCCCAGCCCTCCTGTGAGACCATATATCCGACCTCCTGCACAGCTGGGGGGTTCCCCCAACCCTCCCCACCTCCGTGGGTTTCTCTAAGGGCATTTCTGAAGGTTTGATTCATGCCTTCCAGCCTGTCTGGGGACAGCCCCTCAGCCCAGCAGGGTGGGGAGGTGGGGCCGGGCTCTGCGAGCGGTCAGGCAGATGGTCGCTGCCTGTTTGAGGCAGAGATGGAATCACAGAATTTTTCACGGAATTTTTCAGAGTTGGAAGGGACCTCTAGAGATCTAGTCCCACTCCCCTGCAAAAGCAGGATTGCCCAGAGCACATCACTCAGGACTGCATCCAGGTGGGTCTTAAAAGTCTCCAGAGAAGGGACTCCACACCCTCCCTGGGCAGCCTGTTCCAGGGCTCTGCCACCCTCACCGTAAAGGAGGTTTTTCTCATATTTGATCAGAACTTACTATGTTCCGGCTTGTGCCCGTTACCCCTTGTCCTGTTACTGGGAACCACCAAAAAGAGTCTGGCTCTATCTTCCTTAAACCCACCCTTTAGATACTTGTCAACATTTATAAGGTCTCCCCTCAACCTTCTCTTCTCCACGCTAAAGAGTCCCAGCTCCTTCAGCCTTTCCTCATAAGGGAGATGCTCCAGTCCCTCCATCATCTTTGTTGCCCTGCGCTGGACTCGCTCCAGCAGTTCCCTGTCCCTCTTGAAGTGGGGAGCCCAGAACTGGACACAGTATTCCAGTTGTGGCCTCATCGGTGCAGAGTAGAGGGGGAGAATGACCTCCCTTGACCTGCTGGCCACACTCTTCCCTATGCAGCCCAGAATTCCGTTGGCCTTTTTGGCAACAAGGGCACGTTGCTTGCTCATGGATAATTTACTGTCCACCAAGACCCCTAGATCCTTTTCTTCAGAGCTCCTTTCCAGCAGGTCCACCCCTAACCTATACTGGTGCCTGACATTCTTCAGATGACCATAAATCCTTGCCCGAGGAGGGGTCTGCAGCCCAGAGCTCTCTGCAGAGAGATGTGCTGCCCACAGGTCACTGGCTGCGGGCAAAGGGCACTGCCCGGGGTCTTTGTGTTTGCTCTGGGAAGTGGCTCTGCAATAACAACTTCTGCTCGACTCACGCCACGTGTGCCTCCAACAACTCCCCCCTCCTCCAGCATCCCACCCGCCGGGCAGCGGGTCTGTGTATACAGCAGAGAAGCGCTGACAGCCCCAAATCACCCACCCCGTGCACGGTGGTTGCGCCAGCCGGTTGTCGCTCGTGCCGTGAAGTGCTTCCAGCACCCTTGGGTGCCACAGGCAGCTCTGCGCTCCATGTCCCCGGAGCCACAGACCGGTCTGAGGAGAGCTGCCCTGTGCCGGGGCGGGGGGGGGTGGGAGCTGCCCTGCGTGGGATGCTCTCGGGGAGCGAGCTGTTTGTGGAGAGGCTGAGCGGGCGCTCCTGCCTCTCCCTTGGAACTGCGATTTCATTAAAGTGGTATTCAGCTGAAAGGTCACCACAAAACCCTCGGCTGAGCTCATCGCTTGGGCCCCCCCTGCCCCCTGCCGTGAGCCGCCCCCGCAGAGCATCACCGCCGTGGGGTGGGCGCAGATCTGTCTCCTTCTTGTCCCTGCCCACCGGCAAGGTCCCTGCACGCTGCCGGGGCTGGAGGCACGGCTGCACCACGGCTCTCAAGCCCCTAGGAGCAAAGCCAGGGCTGGAAACAAGCCATGATGGGCACCCACTGCCCCCCACCCCCAGAGACAAGTTACCTCTCTGGCACGGCTGAGGTCCATGCTGGAGGCAGGGCCACACATGGGCACTGTCTGCACCAAGGTGAGGAAAGGGCTGAAGGCTCCAATCTGAGCTTAAATGGATGCGGGGAGCCCCAGGTGAGGCTGCTCAGAGCTGACAGCCCCACAGTGGCCTGGGGCTCTGACAACAGCTTAACTTAACCCTTCCTCTGGGCTGCAGCATCCCCAGCCCTGCGGGAGGGCAGCCAAGGACCAAAAAGCCCATCCGAGCCATGGGGGTTGCCAGATGGTGATGCCAGAGCTGCATCCACCCGCTCACACATGCTTCTGTGGGCAGCAAGTGGCTGGTCCTCAGAGAGGGACCCCCGGCGAAGCCCGTATTCCACAGTCCAAGTGAGCTGGAGAAGGCAGTCAACTCTTTCCATATCCCTTCTGTTTCCTCTGTGATACATGTTTAGGGAAAAGAGAAGAAAGCGGTGGAGAAGGGATGGAAGGTCCAAATGTGATTTAAGTCAGCACGTCAAGCCAGGGGCTTATTTAGCCCAAGGACTGTTTGCTGCAAATGGTGCCTCAGTCAAAGCACTCGGCATGGGATGTCGGGAAGAGCTGCCATTCCCGAGGCCTGCGTACAATACGCTGTAATTAATATCTGCTAGGAATTAGGGAGGATTTGGAGAGAAAATGGCCTCAGCTTAAGTTAAACAGCCATGTGACCTCAGCTTCGTTAGGCTAAATGGATGGATGCTTCTTTGCAGCAGCGGGGCTCTGTCCCCTCTGTCCCCGCTCACCCAGGGGGGCACCAGGGACATGCACTGTCCTGGGAGACCCCCCCCTAATCCTGCACCCACAGCCTGAGGTATCATCCGCAGTGTCAGGGCTCTGGGAAAGGCTCAGAGCTTGTCATGCAGATGCTTCAGCCCGTCTTAAGTCCTCTCTGCCGGGGGCAGAGGAATCCTCTCTTCCTCCCCAGGGATCAGATATCAGGGGAATTAAGCAAGAAACAAGATCCAAATCCCCCAGTTCCTCTCTAAGCCGCAGCTCGCGCAAGCGGGTGCCTCCAGGTGGGGCCCGTGGGTGCAGCACCCTTTTGCCAGACCCCGTGGGTGTCACCCCTCGCCCGTGTCCCCACGTGAGCTGGCAGCTTGTGCAAACTGCCTGGGCGCGGGAGGGTGGCTCTTCTCTTGGGTCAGTGACACGGTGCTGCTTTTGGGGTCTTTAGGGCTCTTTTGCAATTAAGCGGGTTATTGTCAGCAGAAAGCCCAGACCGCAGGTCCAGCAGCGGGAGAGGAGGAGGAGGAAGGTGGGCGCTGGTGCTGCTTCGCCCAGAGAAAGCACCACATTTGCCCCTCATCCACCCGCGGGCCCCGCTGCCTTTTGGGGATTGCTGCGAACCATTTGGCTGTGGAATTAGCCCCGGGGAGGGAGGGGAGGCACTTTCTGCTGCCCCAGCCCTCACTCCTCCATGTTCTCCCACCCTAATTCCTGCAAAATGAGGCTGTGGAACCAATTTCCCCACCTTGCCCCTTGCCCGTGAGGAGCCCCTCGGCCAGGAGACACAGAACCAGCTCTCCCCCCGACTCGATGCTGCAGCTCTGCCTGCTTCTTCCTCGCCTCCTCTTCCTCGCCACACACCGCTTTGCATTCCGTCCTGTGCAGGTTGGCCGGGGCTCTCCTTCCCTCTGCCAAAGTCAACACGGCACCGGCGACATGCTCAGCCCAGTCCCGGAGCTGACGGTCCCCCAGCCTCCAATCCACAGGTAGGAAATAAATAATGTCAGAAAG
Source organism: Rynchops niger (assembly GCA_013400035.1). Taxonomy (NCBI): domain Eukaryota; kingdom Metazoa; phylum Chordata; class Aves; order Charadriiformes; family Laridae; genus Rynchops; species Rynchops niger. Next base: position 20,440 of record VXBH01007342.1, on the reverse strand, counting down.
ATAAACAGAGTAAATACAGCCTCGGCTATTTAATTTCAGAAAATATTTGCAGAAGAGGTGTGCCCATCCCGCCCGGCGTGAGTCAGCGGCTGGGCAGGGTGAGGCTGGCGGGGGGACGGTGGTAGGACCCTGCCCCTACCCGTGGGGGGTTCCCCAAAGCTGGTGCTGGGGGTGCAGCACTCGCCTTTCCCCAGCACTTCTCCTCTCACCCAGTGCTTTCTGCCCCATGGGCCGTCCGTTTGCACCAAAGCCCTTGGGCAAGGGTGGGTGGTGGGCACCCATGGGTCCGTGCTGGTCCAGAGCTGCCCACACCTGAAGACCCTGCTCCTCCTCTCTGTGGGTCACCCCACAGCAGGGTGAGTGTCAGGACTCTTGGATGGACCCCGTCTCCTGGAGGAATCCCTGGGAGATGCTTGCTCTGCAGCCCCCAGTGCAAAGCTGCAAAGCAATGGGGTGCTTGGTTTGGTGGTTGATGAGTTTATCAAACCAGGACCCGAAAGTCCAGCTCCCAGACCATCAGAGGGACTTGTGAAGAGCCTGAACAACTCCAGGGACCTCAGCGGGGGCTGGCCACGGTGACCCTGCAGACGGCATCAGGAGCAGCCAGAGCAGCCGGCACGGCCAGGAGATGTTCTGCAGTAACCCGGGTGCTTAGTGCCGTGATTTATCTTACCCTTGCTCACAACTTTGCTTTTTCCCTTTCTCTCCTCGCATCTGGCCACATGCGCCCCGTGACAGCGCTGGCTGCTGCAGCACCCCCGTGCCTGCAGACCGGGTGCGCCCCCCGCTAATTGGCAGTGATGAATGAGGGAAGGAGCGGAAGTGTGGTTCGTGTCCCAGAATACAGCTCTCGGTGTGACAGTGACAGATTGGCCTCCTCGGACCCAACGGGGAGCTCAGGCTGGGCTGCTCGCTCAGGCACAGCCTCTGGGGGCTTGTAGAAGAGGTCCCAGGAGAGCACCGACGGGCTCTGCTCGGGGCGGACAAGGGATGAATCCGATCTGCAGGTTGTGGATGCTGCAGAGATGCTTCCCCTGCTCCCTCCCAGCTCTGCGGGGCTTGTGGGCTTAACCCTTCCGTGTGCCACCAACACATGCACCATGGAGAGATGGTGCAAGCTGGTGGGGCTGCACCGACATCCATGGAGCAGGTCTGCTCCATCGCAGCTGGGTCCTGAGATGCTGCTCCTTTCCTTTCCATCCAGACATTGGGATGGCTCAAGGGGGTGGGATAGCAAAGGGACACTTCCCTTCCTCACTGCTGACTTGGGCTGCCCAGGGAGGTTGGTACCCCAGTAGGCATGCTGCAGAAATCAGGGGGCTTGGGAAAACTCGCACAAAGCAGGGGTAAATTCCTAAAAAAAAAAAAAAAAAATAAAATTTTGGAAATTCCTTGAGACATCAGGGGTGTTCTTGAAGTCCAGGCGAAAAAATCCAGGGAAGCACAAAGATAATTTTTAGAAATCACTGTCAAAAATTGCTAGAAAGGTCCTCGTCCAAGGGATTTCTAGAAAGCAGTGGAGAAGTCTGAGAAAAGTCCTAGACTGAGTTTTTCCTGGATGAGGAAGTTTCTGAAAAGCATTTGGAGAATTTCATACACGGATTCTAGACTGAGGAATTTCTTGAGAGCCCTTATAGGATTCTTGAAATGCATTGGGATGCTCCCAGACAGGTTGTAGATAAGGAGATATCAGAAAACTCCTGATAGACTGAGAACTCCCAGGAAAACTGGAAAATTCCTGGGAAGTTTCTAAATGGAGGAAGGTCAATGAAGCTCTAGGGCATTCCTTGAATTGTTCCAGATTGGGGAAGTCCTGTGAAGCCCTTGAATATTCCTGGAAATGTAGAAAGATTTTAGACTAAGGATTTCCTAGGAAGATATGGAAAATTCATAGAAAACCGTGGGGCATTGCAAGAAAGGACCTAGATGAAGGATTTAAAAGGAAAACTCCTTCCCCAAATTCATAGCCCTAGGAAAAAAACCTCCAGAAACTGTTGACATGTGGATCCCTAGAAAGCTCTAGAAATTTCCCAGCAAGTTCCAGGTGAAGGACTCAAACGCGGTGCTCAGCTTGATCCTCTTCCCTTTTCCTCATTCATAAGCTCTCCATCTTTCATGGAAAGCCATACAGAACTCGTGGGACATGACTTTCTTGTCTCACGGACCTCGACGTGTTGTTTGATTGCAATGGTCAAACAGACATGGCACATCAAAGGGCTCTGCCGGGGGAGGGAAGAGCTGCTGCTTGTAAGGGCTGGGCAAATTCTTGGACCAGGTTCATCGCTCGGTGCAAGCACCAGCACGGCCCGAGCTCCAACAGGATTTATCTGGAGCTGATCCTATTTTTGCTTGCTGCCCCATTCTCAGGCTGTTGAGCTGACCCCAAGGAGCCACCAGGTCTCCTCTGGTGATGAGTCCCACAGTTCGATGAAGCCACTTTGTGGGAAAAGTATTTCTACTCCTTTGCATTAAAGCTATTGTCTAAGGATTGCGTTGTCCATTTTCTCCACTCACTCTTTTGTAAACCTCCATAATTTTCAGTTATTTGTCTCTTCATCCTCTTTTCCAGGCTGGGGGTCCTGATTCTTTTCAACACTTTCTGTAGAGGTGTTATCCCAAACCTTTGATCTGTGTTGCGATGCTTTTCGGCACCTCCTCTTCTGTTTATGGCATGGGTCTGTCGGAGCCGATCTGCAGGAGCTCCACAGCTCCAGATGAAGGAAAAATGGCATTTTCTCTTTTGTTCTCTCTTCTGGCTCTAAGAGTTCTTAATATTCCACTTGCCTTTTTTTGACTCTCGCTAATGGTTGAAAGGATGTCGTGAAAGAGCTCTCTGCAATGTCTCCAAGATCTCTTTAAAGACCAGTAATTGCTGATACAGAGCCTGTCGCTGTGCATGTACAGTGGGGGTAATGCTTTTCATGTTCATTACTTTGCAATTATGAATAGTGAAGTTCATCTGCCATTTTATTGCCCTGGTCCGCATGATCATTACATTTCTCTGCAATTCTTCAGTGTCAGCGTTAGATTCGGCTGCCTGAATAATTTGGTGCCACGTATGAGCTCGCTGCTTCGCTCTCCCCTCTCCCAGATCATAACTGGGAGGGGACCAGCAAAGGTTCCTGGCCAGCCTCCTGCAGGACCTTGCTGAAAGTCCTCTCCACCGCAGAAACAGGCTGTTCATGCCGAATCCTCGCCTGCCGTCTTTAACCAGTGATTAATCTGCAAGACCTTCTCATTTAACCCCAGGGCAGCTCTCTTTCCTCACCAGCCTCTGCTGAGCGACCTTGTAGAAAGCTTTTAGAAAACCCAACTATTGCACAGCAACCTCTCAGCTCAAAATGTCTTCCAAGAGCCCAGCTCAATTACTCTAATTACACTCCCATTACAGCCCGGTCGGGTGCAGACAGACCTGCCCCGACAAGCTGCCACGGGGCAGCCAGCCTCACCCAGGGGCCGCCACACAAGGAGCAGAGCTGCTCGGGGATAACTCCATCCCTGCCGGGACTCAATGTTCACCCCGCTTGCCTCCCAGAGCATCTAAAGCTGTAGACTTTGGAAGTCTCTGTCCTGAATGGTGCATGACCTAAGTGGCCTGGAAATTCAAGGGATGGGTGCTATGCTCCTCAGGGTTCTCCTGTACAGCTTCAGCCTGGCCAAAGAGGACCTGGGCTGGCCAAGAGGGATATTCCTTATAACAGAAGAATGGAATCGTGGAATGGTTTGGGTTGGAAGGGACCTTAGAGATCATCTAATTCCAACTCCCTGCCCTGGGCAGGGACACCTCCCACCAGACCAGGTTGCTCCAAGCCCCGTCCAACCTGGTCTTGAAGAGCAGCACAAGAATAGCAGAAGGTAGAGAAAGGTGGTGGTTGTGGGGCTTTTGGAAAAGCTCCTCGGGCTCGACAAAAGCTCTTGAGATGCTTCCCCTGCTGTCAATGGTACCCGCTCCTTTGGCCAACACCCCACCGAGGTCAGACAGCTGGGAGGAAAGGGGCGGTGGAAGGGCCTCTTTTTTTTCCAATTTTTCTCTCTTCTTGAGCGAGGAGTTTGACAGGAATTGGCTTAAAGTAAACAGAGGTGTCTCTGGGGCGGGATGGACAGGGGTTCTGCAGAGCTGGCAGAATTTGCTGAGGTTGGCGCTGCCATGGACAGGCAGGATTGAGCGTGGGATAGTTAGCAGGGCTTTCCCAGCATCCATAGGATGTTAGTTTTCGGACTTCATCAATAAGGCTCTTCTCCTGTGTCTCCCAAAGATGTTTATGAAAGAGATACAGGAAGGGAGGAAGATCAAACCTGTTTTAGCGAGGCCTTTCTGGCTTTATCTGTGGTTTATGAGGTGACCAGACCTTGGCGGCTCTGTTTTAACTTGTTTTGATCTGGCTATGCTTTATGACTGTTATTCTGAAATGTTTTGACAGGACCGAGCCTCACCCGTCTGGGATCCTCCGCGGAAGCTGCATCTCCCCGTCGCAGGGAATCTCGGGGCCACGCTCCCTGGCTGCGGCCGGGAAAGCGCTCTGACAGCCCGTCTTTTCCCTAAAAAAAGGCAAAATGCAGAGGGAGTCGCGGGGCAGATGGTGCCAGCTCTGGCGATGATGGCAAACCCAGGTCTGGTTTCACCAGGGAGCTCATGGCGCTTCGCTTCCCCTCCTCGCCCCTGCAGGAGAGCAGAGGCTGCATCAGGCTTGTGCCAAATATCTGCATTTTGGTCTATTTAGCTTTTCTTCTGTTACACTTTGCAAAAACCCATAACCATTTATTGTCATTCAGACAATTATTCTATCACCCGATGACCCCTCCCCACCCCGAAAAGGGATTCGGGGAAAGCAAGGAAACACAAGGGTTGAAATAGAAACAGATTTAATAGGATAAGACTAAATAACAATAATACTAAAGAACCAGTATTAATCCTCATACTAATATAAGATATATAAGAATTATACTCGGACAATTCTCGCAGCAGGAAGCCGTGCGCTCCCAGCAGTGGACAGTAAATGTGGGACACTGCGAGTGCAATGGCTTCAGGAGGAAGGAAAGGGCTCAGGGGTCTGGCACCGGGGCAAGAAGTTTCTCTGGGCCGCCACCATCAACGGAGAGAGAGACTACGCAGCAAACTTTCTAATTTGTATAGAATGTGATGATCATGGTATGAAATAATTCTGGGTCAAATGCCCAGGCCTCGCTCCTCCTCATCCCTGCACCTGGCAAGGCTTTGAAAACACTGAGACCTTGAATCCCGCGTAGCCTAGCTGGCTACGAAGCAAATATTTTCACAAATTCAAACACTAGAGTCTTCCAAAAGTGGAGTTTTCCCCAGCATTAGATGAGGAATCAGCCCTGCGTCGCTCAACCCAGGACATCTCCCCTGCGCTGGCAGCGGGGTGGCTGCAGTTGGCTGGGTTGAGCGATGTGGGGACGGCACGGAAGGGACACGGGTGTCCTGGCTGCAACAGGTCGGTGTTAGGGGTGAGCCCACTGGGTTCTGGGGTGCTGGGGCAGGGGCAGGCTGCTGCTCCCCCTCTGCCCCGGGGACACTCTGCCAGAAGTGAATGTGCCTGCTCTCACCCAAGTGTTTGCCAGCCTTTGTCTCCATGGTGCTTGCTGTCAGAGGGGCTTTCCGAACCTCCCAGCAATGATTTTCCAACAAATATTTGGGCTTTCAGGTTGGGTTTCTTTTTTTCTCCCCCAAACAGTCTTTTGTTTGCACGCATTTCATTCTTTTTTTTTTTTTTTTTTATTTCCTACAGTTAAAGAAATATCCAGCTGCAAACCACATCTCTGGGAGGAAAAAAACTTTGTGTTTTCAGTGAAAATGGGAACGTTTCAATAAATCGTTCTCATTTTTTATTTCATTCTTTTGCGGCCGATACTCAAAGATGGCATCAGAGCCGCCGGCTGGCTTTGGAGAAAAGTCAGATCTACCCCTCAGCAGGGGCAGGGGGGTGAGCCGCGCTGGCGTCTGCCGAGGCCGAAGGAGCTGCAGGGAAAGGCCAGGGGTTCCTGGGGAGCGGTGGGGTTACGTTAGCGGCAGACGCCTTCCCCATCTCCTGTTTACAGTCATCCAAGCCCGGGCAGCGCCGCACGAATGACAATATGCCGCACACAGCAAGTCGCCAGCCCGTACTTGCAGCTGCGTATTGCACACCCCAGCGATGCCATGAATCCACCGGGGTGTTGAGCAGGTCCCCAGCAACGAGGATGGGGTCCCTGGGGGCTGGAGCCGCGGGGGAAATAATGTTGATGGTGTTTGCCCATCGGGAAAGGGTTGCTCATCGCAGCAGCATCTCGGGGCTGGATGGAGGCAGGCAGGAACAACGCTGGGGCAGAACGGACCATGCTCCGGAAGGGCAGCAGCCAGGACCAGCATCGTCTGAAGGAGCCGGGCCAAGGGATGGCTGTGGGTGCCGGGGCAGAGCAGGATCCGGCCCCGGGCGCTTGGCACCGCACTGCGGGGCTGGTTCTGCCCGGGTTGCGTGCAGCCCTGTTACTAGAAAGCTGGTGTTGGCTTATCCGGATCAAGTACCCGCTCCCCGGTAATTAAGGATGTGTTGACATTAAAAACCCGATATCTCTATTTTGTTTAAGCATGCTTATGGCCTAAAACCGCCCGGCTTTGTTATTAGCTTGGTGGAGCGGCGTGTGCAGCGGGGTGATTAGAAGATGAGTGTAAAATTGCCTCCTGCTAATTTATGCAGATTTCCTCCTCACTTCTCTGGGCGCTGCCGGCCCCCCCCGCCCTCCAACCGGCTGCCCGCGTGTGGCGGCACCCCTTTTCGGGGATGCCTTGCCTCTGCGGTGTCGGTTGTGGGTGTAAGAGCCGCGACACAGGGTTCGCAGTGACCTTTCTGCGTCGCCGGCGCCTGTCGCGGGTGGCAGCCCTGCCGCCGGGGTGCTGGTGCGGCTGCAGCGGGGCGATGAGCCGCAGCCCCGCGCCAGGCGAGGTGGAAGGAAGATCGTCAAGGCGGCGAGCGGCAGCTGCCGTTTCCATCTCAGTGGGTGTTTTCTTCATTAAAATGCTGCGGGAAGAGGTTACCTCTCCTGCCTCCGTGTTTATTACCGCTGAGATGGAAGCAGGGGCCCTTTGTCAGAGGGAACGTAAAGCAGTTTTGGCTACAAGGGCTTTCGGCGTGCCGGGGAGAGCATCTGGACGTGTCCGTATTGGTGCCCACGGTGGTACAAAGGTGTCCCCCTTCTGCAGGGGGAGGACAGGGAAGGGGACCCCTCCAGCCCCCCCC